>SNQJ01S0156555.1:33775-53007 GCA_010110895.2 Picea sitchensis | reverse complement strand
AATAAGATAATACATGAATGAATGAGAAGAGGCCCTTGCCTTTCCTTTATACTTTTTGGCTCACCTTGTCCCTCCAAAGTGACTTTCATTTTATTAATATTTAATTAATTAATTAACATTTTTACCTTTGAAAAGCTCCTTATCTCTCCTTATGGCTTCCCTTTCCACTGAAATTCACTTCTAGCCATCCCATCCTGTAGTGATGATCCTCCTGGTTCCAATGAGCTATTACACTCAGAGGTTCCTCCAAGTAATGTGCCCAAAATTCCCTCTTTAGTGATTTTAATTAACTTATAGCTCAAAATAGTCAAAATCATGGAAATCTTCGGAATGGAATGAAACCAAAGCCAACCTGTGCGGAATGGCTCATGATGATGGAATATGGTGATAAATTCCAACTGGACCCCACAATGCCTCTCAAATACCCCTTTATTCGCTATAACATCCATCTGGCTACTCTAGTCATCATAAGTCTCTGCCCTGTGATGATGTCCCAAAGTGGGGACATTACATCACAAGCATACACATAGCATTGAAATAAATGCATAACAAAGAAACAAAACAACTGTAAATATACCATTCAATAGATGTCAACAGTAAGCATAATAACACCATGAACTTGAGTTAAAGCTTTGTTATATTAACTCAATATTTCTGTACATGGGTCAACAACAACAACTATATTCTTATACAATCCTACAATCTTTTTTCTTCTATGCTCTCTTCTACAGCTCTACAGCTTACAAAAAATTGATACAATGATACAAGCGAAGGTGTCTTTTTACGAGTTTTTCCCTCCTATAGCTCTAAGTTATCTAATCAAATTAAAATATAGATACTTTACATTCATTGAAATTAAATGGCTCCATATTCGACAAATGAGAGCAATGCTCAAGAAATGCATTACAATATCAAAAAATTTATGGGCACTTACGTCCCCCAACTATTACATTAATGTTTCAACATTCAAATTCAAAACACTCTCAAAACGTGCACTGGTGCATATCCAGCTGTCCTCGACTACTGCTTTCTTTGTTGGCTTGTTTAAGATGTTCCTGCATCATACTCATGTGGCTGAAAAATTCATGAACTCTTGTTCATGAGCTCCTGCACCATTTGTCCATGGGATTTGATATTTGCTTCGCTTTCCCAACTAGCATCTTCAATCAAGTGTCCTTTCCATTTGACCAAATATTCAAAGTATGTCTTCCTCCTGGTGTTCTTTCCAACTCTCTGGTCAATTATCTTCTCCATCTGCGGCCTTTCAACTACAAGCATCTGTCTGACCCACTGAATTTCTCTATGTCCCTCCTCTGTTCCTGTTTCATGAGCTCTGTAAGAGTACAAGTATTTTATATTGAATATGGGAGATATTCCTACCCCATCCGACAATTCAAGTTCATAAGCATTGGCCTCAAACTTTGTTATGATCTTACACGACCCTATATTCTTCATCTTTAGCTTATTATATGTTCCCCTTGGGAACCCTTCTTTCCTGAGATGTGCTAGAACCAAATCACCTACTTCAAACTGAAGGTTTCTCCCATGTTCATCTACTCTATGCTTCTATTCATGGTTGGAATTCTTTAATCGCTCTTTGATTCTGTTGTGGAGCTCTTGCATCTCTACTACAAAATCCTTTGCTCCAGCACTTATGAATTCATTCTTCTCTAAGTCCCTCAACTCAGATACTCCTCTCAGATGCATTCCATAGAAAATATAGAATTGGATTTGTCTTGTACTCCTGTTGGGTGAATCGTTATAGGACAATTCCTCTTGCGGTAGAATATGATCCCACTGACTGCGATGTTCATCTACTAAACTCCTTAGTAAATATCCCAAACTTTGATTTACTACCTTAGTATGTCCATCCATCTAAGGGTGATATTGCGAGCTAAAAGATAAATTTCTTCCTAGCTTCTTCCATAGGGTCCTCCTGAAATGACCAACAAATTTGGTATCCCTGTCCAATACAATACTCTTGGGTAAGCCGTGAAGTCTAACAACTTTTTTGAAAAACAAATTTGCAATGTGAGTTGCATCACTAGTTTTCTGACATGGAATGAAATGCACCATTTTATAAACTCTATTGACTACCACAAAGATTGAGTCACACCCTCTTTGCGTCCTTGGAAGTCCTAACACAAAATCCATACTTACTGCATCCCACGGCCTCTCTGGTACTGGCGATGGTTGATACAACCCTGTATTCTACCTTTTCCCCTTCGCATGCTGGAAAATCCTGCATTTGTTCACAATTTTTTTGACATATGTCCTCATCCCTTGCCAATAGTATGATCCATTCAGTTGTGCAAGAGTTTTTTCATGGATGAAATGTCAATCCAATCCCCCACTATGTTTTTCTTTTGGAATATTCTCTCTCATAGCACTCTTCGGAATACACAACTGATTCCCTCTGAACAAAAGTCTGTCCTGAATCAAGTATTCAGTCCATTGGTTTCTATCCCTGAGAACTGGATTCTCACATGGTTCATAGGCTTCTTTAAAATCTGCATCATCTCTGTACATTTTGTTGAGGTTATCAAAAGCTAAGGTCTTTACACTAAACTCCTGCAGAATCAAACATTTCCTGCTCAAAGCATCAACAACTTTGTTAGCAGTTCCAAAAATGTGATTTATAACAAAAGTAAAATTATGCATGTATTCAACCCATTTTGCATGCTTTTGGTTCAGTTTTTCCTGTCAAGTTTTGAATTGTAAAGCATGGTTATCACTATACAAGACAAACTCTTTCAGAGACAAGTAATGTCTTTATTTTTTCAACACTTGTATGACTACATTAAACTCCTTTTCATACATTGAATACTTCATCTTGTTCTCATTCAACTTCTCACTGAAGTATGCAATCAACCTATTGTCTTGGCTTAAGACTACTCCAATCACAAATCCACTTGCGTGGCATATGACTTGAAATGTTTTACTGAAATCTGGCAGAACCAGAACTGGTTGTCTAGTTATTTTCTCTTTCAACAACTTGGAACTTTTCTCTACTTCCTTTGTCCAATGAAAAGATTTATGTCTTTTCTTGACTGTGTCCATCATTGGTGCACATATCCCACTGAAATTTTTGATGAACTTCCTATAAAAACTAGCCAATCTATGGAAGCTTCTAACTTCAAAGATACTCTTTGGCGATGGCCAATCTCTAATTTCTTTTACCTTCTTAGGATCCATATTCAACTCATTCGAAGAGATCACAAACCCCAAATAAATGAGTTATTTCTTCATGAAAGATGACTTCTTCAAATTTGTCAACAGTTCCTCTTGCTGCAATCTCCTCATCACTAGAGTTAGGTGTCTCAAATTTTCTTCCTTAGTCTTACTAAAGATCAGTATATCGTCAAGATACGTAATTACAAACTTCCCAATGAAATATTTCAAGACTTCGTTCATCAATCTCATAAAAGTACTTCGCGGGTTAGTCAAACCAAACTACATGACAAGCCATTCATACAGTCCTTCATTCGTCTTGAATTATTTCTTCCATTCATCACCTTCCCTCATTCTAATCTGATGATATCCACTTTTCAAATCATTTTTTGAAAAAAAAATTGCTCCACTCAAGCAATCCATCAAGTCATCCATCCTAGGTAAAGGAAATCTATACCTAATGGTGATCTTGTTTATAGCCCTCGAATTTGTACACATTCTCCAACCACCATCTTTCTTTGGACTTAACACTGTCAGTGCAATGCATGGACTCAAGATTTCTCTAACCAATCCTTTGTCCATCAAATCGTGGACTTGCTTCTTAACCTCTTCATTCTCCTGGAGCATCAATCTGTACGCTGCTTTGTTTGGTAAACTTGCTTCTGGTATAAGGTCACTGTGATGGATTATACTTCTGATAGGTGGCAATGAAAAAGGTAAATCATCCACCACCATATCAACAAACGCTTCCACCAGTTCTTGAATTTCCTCCGATAGATCATCTAACTTGGTACTTGTTAGAATGACTCTGGGTTTTATGACCACAACAAACTGCATGTCTTCTTCTTTCTTGAATTCATCAAGAAGTTAGTTCCCAATCATGAGAAGTATAGTATTTCTCACCTTTGTTTTTACCTCCTTGTCCTTAATTGGCAACAACATATGCATCCTACAATTCTTCTCTGAGGTATATGTGTTCTTTCTCCCATCATGAACAACATTTTTGTCATATTGCCATGGTCTCCCCAACAAAATATGACATACATACATGGGAATAACATCACATAAAATTTCATCCTTATATCCTCCTATCTTAAATTCAACTAAACATTGTTTAGTGATGGTTACCAGATGTCCCTTTTGCAACCACGAGACTCTGTATGGGCTTGGATGCGCAAATATCTCCAATTCTATCTTTTCCACCATTTCTATGGAGACTAAATTATTTGTACTTCCATTGTCCACTATTACCTTGAATATCCTATCCTTGGTCTTGTAAGCAGTTCTAAACAAAATGTTTCTTTGGACTGGATTCATTGCCTCTTTCTCTGGATTTCAGAGAATTTTCCTCATCATTAACGATCTTCCACCTTCTACATCTTCTACCTCAACACTTCACCTCTTTTCTTCTGAAATGTGAGATTCGCCTCCTCCATCTCTTTTTCTATCAGGACATTCAAAAGATTTTTGTTCGATCTTTCCACAGACAAAACACTTTCTCTCACCCCCTTTGCCTCTTCCTCTTCCTCTAGCTCGCGGAAAAGTATTTTTTTCAGCATATTTCCTTCCTTGTGAACTTCCTCTTGTTTCTGGGTGAGTATGAAGTCCCTATTCTTCCTCTTTGAGCTTCTGAGTTCTGTCATGGGCAATTGCTTTGCCTTTGTTTTGACTTCTACCTCGCCCTCTTTGATTTTGTTTTCAGACCAGTTTTTCTTCAGCCTTCAAAGCCATTTGATAAGCATCTTCCACATTCCTGATGGTCAACATGATTATTTCATCCTAAAGCTCATATCTCAAGCCATTTAGGTATCTAGCGACCTTCTCATCATCACTTTCTCAATGACCTGCTCTAATATTTATCTGGTAGAATTCTTCATTGTATTCTTTCACTATCATTCCTTTCTGTCTCAAATTTTGCATTCTTTGAAACAGATTAATTTGGTAGTCCGTAGGTATAAACTTGGCTTTCATCTTTGCGACCATTCTATCCCAGCTTTTGATTATTTGCTTTCCTTTGCAACATCTGTTAGCCTGTAGTTCATCACACCACAGTTTTGCATGCCCTTTAAGTCTAGTGACGAAATGTTTAACTTTCTTATATTCCTTGACATCCTCATAGTTGAAGTATTTATCCAAAGCTCTAAACCAATCTAGCAGATACTCAACGTCTGAGTTGCCTTCATACATTAGAATTTCCATTTTTTCTCTGGCCCCTGTTCTTGCAACATCTCTGAATAGACGTTCTTCTGTAGCATCTTCGGCTACAACTTCTTCTTTAGCTGCAACCTCATTTTATATTTCGACTTCACTAACATCTCCAGCGTCAGCTATACCTCTCTGTGTTGTCTGCATAGCATCTAATCGAGCATGGATTTATTTCATTTCCCTTTCCACAGCCGGATCGGGTATTGGCCTCTCTCTCCTTCTTGGCGGCATTGTTTCAAATCTATTCCACGCAGAAAACAAAGAAAATTGTAGGCTCTGAATCCACCTGGTGTAGCACCCCTACCTCAGCAGGTTCTGCACAACCTCCCAGTCTTAGGATCGTTCTTAATCTCCTCGTGAGTTAGATTGAATCTTTGATTTCCCCATAGGAAATCCCACACATGCACAAGTGTGTGTCCACAGGTCCTTGGGAGTTACGCTTGTGCAAGTAAGCACTAAACCCCAACTCTCATCCACGTGATCACTGATATGATCACAACCTTCAACCAAAAGGATATTTCAGCTTCCATGACTTCGCGATCCTAGATGCGAGTCCTTATATCTATTCAATCCCTGAAACCTCGAAAAGGTAGAGCAGGTCTCTGACTCCTCCCTTTGAATTTTCCTAATGTGACCTCTGGCTAAATCTTGGGGCCCAATCTTTCGACACCTCGAGATTTTGCGTACTGGAGAAACCGAATGCAGCAACTCCCTTCGCCCGAATGTCGAAACCACGATGCATTATCGCAAAAAATAGACGTCTCATATTTTCCCGGGATATGATGGTCTTGATTCAATAGGGACTTCATGAATTAGGATTTCGTAACTCTTGACTCCAAGTCACAGCCTTCTCCACTTCCCGAATTCTGAAATGACGAAGTCGAGCACAAGATCAATGGCTCTCATTGATCCAAATCCAATGGTCGCTACTCCTCCTTAGCTTATGACACTGAATAACTCTCGGCCTTATCTCCCTTACCGGTTAGCTAGATCCAACAGACCCCGACAAATCGACACTTCTTCCACAAAATGATTCCACCGTCCGATTAAACTTCTGAAATACACCTCCTCCAAACACTCCGACGTCAACCTTTCTGGGCTTTTTTGTCCATTGGGTGTATTCAACACTCGCCTTCCCTTGAACTCTTCAATGTTCTTCCCCTCCTGAGATTTCACTTGCAAAATCAAGGATTTCTTGGGATTCCTGCATGCGCTCCTTATGGCATTCACAAATAACCTCTAGCTATTTGGCCCTCTCGACTTTGTGCCCTTCTTGTAACAATAATCCTTCAACTTTCTCCTTGGTTAATAAATTCTGTGACCTCAACTTGCTTGTGCATGCCTTGCACGACTCTGTGCTATCGTGCACTTCTGCTGGTATGAGAACAATGATATCCCTCATGAGATTTCTGAGATAAAACTCAGAACTTCATCAACGCACACCTTGCGGACATTCACTACACTACTTGCAGGAATTCTTAGGAAGAGAAACAAATGAAACTCATTCTTCCCTTCTCTCAGACTTCATACATTCAACATGAGATCTCAAGCATACACATAGCATTGAAATAAATGCATAACATAGAAACAAAACAACTATAAATATACCATTCAATAGTTGTAAACAATAAGCATAATAACACCATGAATTTGAGTCAAATCTTTCTTATATTAACTAAGTGTTTCTGTACATGGGCCAACAACAAAAACTGTCTCCTTATACAATCCTACAATCTTCATTCTTCTATGCTCTCTTCTATGCTCTCTTCTACAACTCTACATCTTACAGAAAATTGATACAATGATACAAGTGAGGGTGTCTTTTTATGAGTTTTTCCCTCCTACAACTCTAAGTCATCTAATCAAATTAAAAGATACCTACTTTACATTCATTACAATTAAATGCCTCCATATTCGATAGATGAGAGAAATTCTCAAGATCTGCATTACAATCTTAAAACATTTAAGGGCAATTACGTCTTCCAACTATTACATTAATGTTTCATCATTCAAATTCAAAACACTCTCAAAATGTGCGTTGGAGCATATCCAACTGTCCTCCACTTGCGCTTGCTTTGTCGGCTTGTTTACGATGCTCCTACATCACACACCACTCTTACAAAAACTCTAAACTCTTGAAAAATCTCTAAAATCCTGCATCACATACCACTCTTACAAAAACTCTAAACTCATGAAAAATCTCTAAAATTTTTTTTATAGGATTCTGATCAAAATTGATCCAAAAACGAAAAGAAGGTAAAAATTTTAGATTAGGCTCGAGAGTAATTTGCAATTCCACAAATATTTTTGGGATTTTGATCAAAATTGATCAAAAAGGTATGTATGAGAAAACAAAAAGAAGGTAAAACGTTTAGATTATGCTCTAAAGTGATTGTTGTTTCTGCTTTCTAGTATTGTAGGATTGTCATACTATGTTGTAGATGGTTACCATGCATGTACCTGCAAGTGCAAATTCATTATCCTCATTGTATGAAGCAAACTAGATTAAATAATATATATATATATATATATATATATATATATAATGTAGGAAGAAAACTATGCTTTAACATCTCTAAAGGAAATTTGCAAGCATTCGATAGTTGAGCAATTAAATTTTATTCAAAATGTTTATCAATGTTGTTTATCAATGTATATGACCATCAAAGAGATAGTTACGCCGAAAGATATTCTTTTAAGGATTCTTTTCATCTTATCAGCCTTTCGGCATTGATCAACCAGCGTTGATCAACCACAATTATGTGGCTGTGCTAGTTATCTTTCATTCATAAAGTCTATGGAGGTATACATACCCTACTCCCTCTGGATTTGAACTTGTGATCTCTTAGGAGGAAACACATGTTCTTAACCATTAGGCCCATTATACAAACATATATCCATTGTTAAGGAAGTGTAGATTGGATGGTTGGAAGAAATTGTTTGTATTAGTTATATCCAGGTTCAAATCTTACTTTGATGACAATTATTCTTTGATAACCTATGTGAATATGTGAATAACAAGGTGGCATTATTTCGTAAATGTAATCTTCGAGATGAACCACAATAAAAAATATATATATAATTCAGAAAAACAATGAATTTAACACTCTGCGTAGTAAGAGTGGTGAGGTTCACGCATTGGAGATGTGTGTGAGTAGCTGGAACTAATGCACTATAATGACAAAATAATATCAGGTCTAGGTTTAGGTTTCCCTTCCTTAAAATGAAAAGCGATTACAAATGCATGTGCCGGAAATGAAAAGGATTCGAAATCCGTGTGCCAGAAGCGAGGAAGTCGATGGTCTTCTTGTTTGTTCCGTTGGGCAGATGAGTGAAGAGGTTCATGTGCGTTGTATTTTTATAACACTTCTAAGTGGCCACACAATAACAATTGTCCTATTGTAAATTTGTTTGTACGTTTGTTTGTTGGCAGCTGTTGAGAATGGAGAAGCCAAGCCGAATTTTGGTACAGCCAAATTCACAAACAACAAAGGGAAAACAATTTTTTTAAGTTGATTAGCCGGTTGAGTCTTCTTTAATATTGGTTCATAAGGAAAGGATTGATGTATGCACAATCGTCTATGTTAGTTAGAGAGAATTATAGAGATAGTCGAGCTATATATAGAAGACGAAACCAAAATATATTAGGAAATACCATATATGGAGATGGACAATAGAGGTTAGCAGAGAAAGAGAAAGTAGATCAAACTAGACTGAAAAGTCTGAGATGACAAAGAATGTTCTTAACCTAAATTATGTTATAAATTTGGTTACAAGATCGTTCAAAAACAAATAAGTGGAAGCATTGCATTTCACATTCAATATATGGCATGGCATTTGTTAATTTCATTGACATGAATTTAATGACCTTAATGAATAGATGTCTTAGTTATTTAAGATCAAACCTCTAAATTTAGGTTATCTATGTTTGAAAAGAAAAAATTGTATTATGTACTTGTTCAGTGATTAACAATCAAAATTTATGTATCACCTAAGATTGGAAAAATTGCATTCTAAACCAAAAGGCATGGATTTGGTCATTCAATCACATGTGTGATCAAAATAATCAAAATATTTAAAAAAACAATTATTTTATTAAACATATATACAACATTCGACATAAAAAAAAAAAGTGAAAAAAAAACTGATGGATGATGATCTAATTCTATAATTTTATCCTTCTAAAAAGACTAATATATATTTCTCATATTCAAAGAGAAAGAACTCAATCTTCCACTAAATTATTTAGAAAATTGAGGAATCCATTATATTGTGAAAGCAATTTAAAATTTAATCAAACTTAATATTTTATACCTAAATTACAACCTAATACGATAATACTCTACCAATTAAATTTAAAAATAATATATAGAAAGAAAATGGAATAAAATATAGTAACTATAAAAATGGGTAGCATATGAATTATATAAATTAAAATTAAAACCAATTTAATATTTTGATATAATACTCACAAAATAAACAAAACTTTATAGCCTGTTTATAAATAACATATAAATGATAGGAAATTTTTTACTTAAAAGTAACAATATTCTGATATAATACTCACAAAATATATTTAATTGTAATTTTTATCAAATTTTGAACTAGCTATCATGCTTCAACTAACATGTGACCTCTTGATTCATTGGGGGCGAGTTGTCGCATCTAGCTTATAACCCATATTGAGCTATATATTCATGTATATATTTATGTTGAAGTTGAATTTATTCAAATATTAAAAGGAATAAATTTTTTGAAACTTAAATTTTTTTATTAATTAAAATAGATCTAAATTGTTTATAGTTTTAGAACTCAAAATTCAGATTATATATATTAATATAGTTTTGATTATAACATTATTTATGAAGTAAGCGATCTTTCATCACCTTCTTATCAGACTATCAGACTAGCAATACTTCGTTTCAATAGGAAAATATAATATTTATAATTTAAATTAAACCTTTGATTCTTGTCTAGATCTTAAAATATTTTAATGAAAGTGTATTCTTTATTATAATTTTTTTAAATATGTTATTTATTTTATTGAATGTCTTTAAAATGATCTCTAATTCATTTTAAATATCTTACCTAATTTATTGAAAATGTGTTTAAAATTATTACTAATTCATTGGATTTTGTATCTTTATATTTATAATTTATTCACTTATTCATAGTTCAACCATGTGGAAAGGAGGATAAGAGATTTACAACGTTATTGGAATTTTTAAAGTGGTATGTTCTGCCAACTTGGGTGAAGAAATGTATTAAAGTGGTATGTTCTGCCAACTTGGGTGAAGAAATGTAAAAGGCATTCTAGTTGTTGGAGCGATTGTTGTTTTTGCTTTATAGTAGTGCACGATTGTAATGCCATGCCGCCTTAAAGTTTTTTCCATGTCCATACCGACTAATGCATATTCAGTACCCTCATTTTATGAGCCAGATTAGATGTGACTGCTAAAGAAGAAAATAATATATACAGATACAATATGTAATGCGGTCAGAAAACTACGGTGTAGCGACTCCAAGCCAACGACTTGTCCACATACAATTATATATATATATATATAGAAGTAATATATACATTGATGATATCAACAAATTTTAACCAGTAAAATTAAAGAAAGATTGTTTTGAAGACAACATGCCAAATAGTTTTTCAAATGATTAAGTAGATTAAGTATTTTATGTAGAAGATATTAAGTTAGGTGTTAAGTGGTTCTCAAAAAGAAAAACTAATGACATCAAAAGTTACCAAGCTGAAATATTAAAAATTGGAGGACCTATCCTCATACTTGTTGACTTGCCTAAGTGATATACATTCATCTAGAAGGTCAAATCCAGACTCTAGTTGTCTAAATAACCCAAGCCTTTTGGAATGAAATGACCCAGCCGGTTTAATGGCTCCATTCACCAACTAAAATCCTAAAAATAATAAAAAAATGAACTAATCTAAAAGCTATGATGCTAAAACTATAAATTTATTAATTACAAGTGTTGAAATAGAAACATGAATATGTGCATATGTTTATAAACAGTCTATGTACAACTTGCAAGATTTACTTGATATCTTGCGAAAATGATGTTCTTAAAAGTGTTTATAAAAGGGATAAGGAAGCACATAGATTTTTTTTTTTTTTGTTGTTGTATATTTAAAAATCTAAAACTAATGAATACGAAGAAAACATAATTGAAATAAGAGTATGTAAATAGTCAAAGCTAATTCATGCTACCCTTATTTCGTTAATAAATGATTTAACTAAAAACAAGTAAACTAATATGTAACTAATTGATTAAACTGAATTTATCTTCCTCTGTAATTGCATATGAGAGAAACCTCACACAACAGTGCTAATACTCCCAGAACAAATTCAAAGAAGCTTTTGATGTATTGGAATGAGAATATGACAAGAAAACGATAAATGTAAAATATATGTTGATCATATGATAATCAATAACTTAGAATGAAAGAAACTTAATTCAAAGTATTAATGTAATTCATCATTTAATATCGAGGATAAATTGAAAATAATGAAATGGCACATTGATCACAAATATAAAATGGAATAAGAAATTATAGACAACATCCAAATACTAAATAATATAAAACACCATATGATAATGAGACTAAAGTTGCATCAAGCATAATAATATTTCATAAGATCGAGGAAATGAAAGAAAATAATGGGGTAAGCATCACGCAGGTCTATTACCCATGATTTTCGTCATCATGATTGTGTATTGATGATGGTGTACTCACGCTCTTCATAAGAACTTTCTCCTCAGAAAAGTGACATTCATCTCTTCCCAGAAAACATACATTTGAAGAGAGTTCGTAGGTTGCTCATATCCTAGGGTTCGAGAATGACCCATTCTCGCAGGCTTCCTTCAGCTAGGGTGCGAACTTCTTGCACTGTGCTACATAGCTAGGGTGCGAACTTGCTCTCAAGCTTGGAAAAAGATGAAGTCTAGATGGTTCTAGAAGGGAATCTTCTAGAAGAATTGGTTGGCATTCGAATGGTTATCCTTTTACTGGTTTCCCTGATATTGTGGTTTCATTCTTATCCAAGTAACCATCTCATCCTCTCTTATATATTGATGGAATTCTCATGGAAAAGGTTAAGCAAGATTCATTGGAGAATTGGTGAAAGAATTGTGTGAAGGACCTAGCTTGAATAAGAGCTTGGAGACTCTAGCAAGTCTATCAAGAGGAATTGGATCTTCTTCATACAAGGATCAAGCAAGTGTGTGTGTTAGAGCCAAGAGAAACTGAAAGGAAGCTTGCGACATCAAGGCGATCAGGTTTTATCTTCTACTTTCGATTAATATGATATAGTGGCATGTCCTTTTCCCATAAATTCATTCTCACTTTATTGTGTAATTCCTTGATCATACACATAAGTTGACAGTTGGATATATTTTTCTATCTTCACTTTAATTGGTTTGTGTTGTCTTGGTCTTGACCTCACAAGAGCACTGGAGAAAAACGGGAGCAACAAAGACCCTAGGAAGCGATATAAAGGTATGTTACTTGTTCCTCCCTACTAGCTAATTCAATGGTCAAGACTTAGGGAAATAGTCATGTCTTGTCCTGTTTTGTTCTAGAGCCAAGTGGATCTAGGGAGATCTGTTAGTATCTGCACCTACCAATTAGTCCGATAACAAAGTTGGCGACTCCACTAGGGAAATAATATGTTTTCTTTGTGGTTTTGGTGTTTTTCCTTGGTCATGTGATCTTGCCTTACCTTTCTCCATTCATATCAATCTCTGAGTCTTCAAGATACCCTGATAGACCCTCTGGGTCGAGAGGCCTCTTCAAAAATTTTGTCCTTTTCCAAAAATTTGTTTAGTTTCAGACATTCTCGCACTGCACTCCACAGTGGCCTACGAGAATGTATTAAGTTCGCACCCTACTTTTAGTTCCAGTGGGAGGTTCTCGCACTCTACTCAAAGATGGCCTGCGAGAATGACCCATTCTCAGACTGTGTAATACTGTTAGCCTGCGAACCCTCTTTTCAAAATTTTGGCTTTAAGACTTTTGCATGATCAGCTGCCCAGATCAGTATGGGTGCCTGAAAAGAGTTTCTTGGACCATTAGTTGATGTTTTCTTGTCTTCAGATTTTTTGCATGAAGGGGCAAGTCTTCATGGTACCTGGAATCAACGTTGGCCAAACTCACTCGGGCTCCTTGGAGGGTATACCCACGATTATGTGTGGGATCTTGCACCAGGGTGTAATTTCGTTAAGCAGGTCGTCAGCGTAACTTTTTCACCCTATCCCAGCCCCTTCTCATCTCGTTGTTGCGACGTTGGATTTCATCACCAACTAGTGACTTCGGAATTAGAAGGTCTTGTTTGTTTGGTGTTGCTTCCTAGATTTTCTTTACTAGCGCGTGATGTTTGTTTACCAAAGTTGACCATACGATTTTCTTCGTAAGTTTGTCACTCATTTACAATAGCTCCTCCACGTCGTTCACGTAGAATGTAGGGTTTATCTCCAGAGCATCTCGAAGGTTCTCAACCCTTGCCTACAAGTTCACCTGAGGGCTCTCCTCGGCAGAGTGTCATTCAAGATGTTACCACGCCACAAGTGGAACGAACTGACTCTCTAGAACATCTCCGAATTACCAATACTCGAGAGGACTTTCGACTTCACCCCAATTCTGAGCAACAGTTTATGCGACTGAATTCTTCCGGAGACTTAGTTGTTGTGTCTTCTGGATCACCGGTTGGACCCTTTCCAGGCATCGAAGGCCAATATCCTTTTTGGTCTATGGGTGTTTTTCAACGGGACATTTTTGGTGCAGGATCAAGCATTGAAACCATCATCTCACCTGTGATTTCCGAAATCATCTCACCTATGATTTCCAAAATCTCTAGCCCAGAGACAGTACCGTTTACTACCGCCTATTATTTTCCTGGTACGGACGCCCCACGATCTGACCACATGTTGACCATCCCTATAGAAATGGCCCATCATACAGATACTACGAGTGTTCACACCAAGATTACCGTGGTTGGTCTCGCCCCCATTAGCACACCGAGAACACCTAGCATCACCCCAACACTACCACCTAGATACCGTGCATAGAATTCTTCCATTACCACTCCTACGCAAACCCCATCTGGATCTCCTGGTGGTCCCTCTTCTTCTGGGCACTCTCTTCCTGTTTTTATTCCGACGCTCCCTCAATTTCCTTTTGGAGGACCTTTCTCGTCCTCCACTGGTAGTCTTAATCCTAGTGGAACTATTCTGTCATTCACACCAAATTACCAGATTCCCGTCGATGGACAATTTCACCAAGGTGGTATGACTCAATCCCCTCTCAGTGGGAAAATTCTTATTGGAATGCAAATCCCAATTGGAACACAACCCCCAATTGTAACACCACCTTCGATAGGAGAGTCGAACCCACCTTATGGACAAAACATACCTCCGTCCTTGGCCTAGTATTGGAATCATCTGATACAACATCCTCCTCAATCGACTGGGGGGTAGCAGTTTCCGACTGCATCTGTGATACCCCCTAGTATAGGCCAACCATATCCAGGTACGTGCAATCCCGTTTGGGGTTCGAATGCTCAAACTCATGTCCCTGTTCCAGGGTACAATCCCATGAGATACTATCCTCTCCAACCACCACCGAATCTGTCTGGGTCTTCACAATATATGCAAACTTCTTATGGTCCTATTGGTTTGCCGATGGGGCTTCCTCCCCAAAGCCACCAGTACCCGCAGGTGAATCGATAGTTACCCTTTTTGGCCATTTTGGATATTCCAGATTTGTCAAGGATTTTAAATGATCCAATTCGTCACTCTCCCCAATGGCCTACTATACTAGCCAGGCTACCATCAGACATCCCTAAATTCAACGAAAAAGTGGGAGAGGACTAGAACAATCACGTCATGACTTTTCACCTCTAGTGTTCATCCAACTCGTTGATGGATGACTCTATTCGTTTACGTCTTTTTCAACAAACCCTCAGAGGTTCTGCTGCGAAGTGGTATATAGAATTACCACGAGGTTTCTTTGTTGACTTCAACACCCTAGCTATGGCTTTCCTCACACACTACTAGTTACCAATTCATTATGAAACGGGGACCGAGATTTTGAGTTCTTTGAAACAAAACAAAGCCACTCATATATTCAATCACATTCATGAGTGGCGATGGAGATAACGTCTCATCAAACTCGAACTCCCCAGTCAGTTGTTGGCAGAGTGGTTTACAAAATCATTTGTGAACGACATTGGTCGTGACATCGCCATGGGTGGAGTAGTCACGGAAAAACAGGTTATAATTCGTGCTCAATACCTTGACCTCGTTTACTCACAAACAGGTACCCTTTATGACTTACTACCTGACTTACCTCATCCTTCCACTTTTTCCACTTCAACTACTCCAGCTGCTTCGCATGCAGCCGACAGTGTGATTGGCACTTTCCAGGCCCATCCACATTCTGCCTCAAGCACCAACCCCAAACCTGCTTCTTCTAATGTTCAAAATGCTTGGTCTTCTTCCCCTCCCACCGACAAGACTTCTGAGGTAAATGCAGTTCAATCTACCCCAGCCGGTAAAAACAAATCCAAAAAAGGAAGGGGTAAGAATAAGGAGGACAAAAATACTTCTCAAGCAGAGCGAACCAAAACTACACCTATTGACGATCGGGATAAGCGCAAACCTCGATACCCTTGTCTTATCTGTGGTGATGATCACTACATGAAGGATTGTCCATGACGCACCGAGGTCACTAAGTTCCTTCAAGGAGCTCCAAAACCACCTGCTCCGACCATTTTGTCGCAACCCTTCCCGTCTCAACAACAGGCTTAGTTGGTCACTCATGACCAACCCTCATCTTCTACTACATACTATGTATTGATGTGTACTGGCGATTCAAAGCCAAACGACATTGCACTCACCACTCGAGCTAAAGATTATTCTCCCTCTAAAGAGAAGGTCGATGACCTACCTCCTTCCTTGGTAGAACCCTCTCCCGCGACTCCACCTACCAACGGTCCTCTTCATCTTGAATGACCGAGCCTCGACACAGTTCTTTGACCCCCCCCAAAGGACATCATTTGGAAATTGGCTTTCAATCCACATGCTGGTGTTGCCCAGAACTACAACATTGTTGAGGATCTGGCCCAAGCACCTTCTGCGATGTTAACCCTCGAAGTCCTTCAAAGTTGTCCCACACAACGGAAGGAACTATTGAAAGCTATCGGTGGAATCGACCTGACGGATACAAATTTAATAATTTTTGACATGGAAGATCACATTCCAAGGTTACCCCCTCAACTTGCGTTCCAGATCCAAGTGATTATCTCTGACAAAAACATTTGTCTAATCGTTATCGACGAGGGTGACTTGACGTGTGTTATGTCTCTTACTTGCTGGAAATCCATTGGCTCTCCCTCTTTGAACGAATCCCATAACACTCTTAAAGCCTTCAATGACTCCGGTTTTAATCCCTACGGTGTTCTTCCTTCGTTTCCCATCAGGTTAAAAGGAAAAACGGTCCAAGTCAAAGTGGAAGTCTTTGACACTCCCCTTGATTACAATCTTCTGCTTGGACGCAGCTGGATCGATTCCATGCGCACAGTTGTGTCAACCCTTTTCTGTGTGGTACGTTTCCCACATCATGGGAAGGTAGTCACCATTGACCAATTAGACTTCTTTAATTTCGATACCCATAATGGAAATGTATTGTTCATCGCTAAAACCCCACCGAGTTATGAGAACATTGGTGTAGGCCTTCTAAAAGACTCTTCGTTAATGGGTACTTTCCCCATTCCACCACCTGATATTCCACGTTCATCTGTTGCTTCAATCACCATGATCTCCACCTCGATTCATGACATTCCTGCATCTCATGACCCATGGATAGTACCTGACCCTGAAGATCATCTTCGTTACGATGACGAAATGTCGTTAAGTCCGGTCGAATCCACCTATCAGGCCATTCAATCAGCAACCCCTTCTACCCCCTCTCTTGGTGAGTTATCTCCAGATCCTTTCCGTGTCATTTTTCCCACATATGAGATGATCATGTATGTCATGGAGGACACCCCTTGGGACGATGGACATCATCATTCCATCCTCTTCGTGGAGAAACATACCATTGAGAAATACCAACGGATCTCAACCCCATTGACCGTTGTCGTCATCTCAACCATTCCCGAGACCTCACACGATGTGTTTTCTGAAGGGAAATTAAGTAATATCTCGCCCACTATTCCCCTCGACATATCCATCAAACCTGGGATTATCAAAAATGTCCATATCGGAGCTTCGTGTTCTTCTGACGAAATCGTCACCTACACATCCCTTTTCAAAGATTTTCGTCACATCTTCGCCTGGAGCTACGAAGAAATGTTGGGTATCGACCTCGACATTGTGATACATGAGATCAAGACATACCTCAATGCTTAACCCGTCTGGCAATGCCTTCATCCCGTTCACCCACGTAAAGTGGCTTCTATCAAGCTTGAAGTCGAGAAACTTCTCAAAGCTGTCTTTATTTACCCAGTGTCTCTCACTGACTGGGTTTCCAATCTTGTCTCGATCGATAAGAAACAAGGCACAATTCGTGTATGCATTGATTATAGGGATATCAACAAAGCTTGTCCCAAAGACAACATTCCTACCCCCTTCGTCGATCAGATTGTCGACGATTGCGCTGGAAGTGAAATCTTCTCTCTGATGGATGGTTTCTCTGGGTATAATCAAATCAACATTGTTCCCGAGGATCAACATAAGGCTACTTTTATTTGTCCTTGGGGCACTTTTGCCTATCGGAAACTCCCTTTCGGTCTCAAGAACACTGGTGCAAATTTTCAACGTGTTATGTCTTATGATTTCAATGATATCAAGCGCATCGTTCAACCATATCTGGATGATTTACCTGCTCACTCAATGTGCCAAGTCGATCATCCAACCCACCTCCAAGCCATTTTCGTATGTCAGTTTTACCATATATGTTTGAATCCTCATAAGTGTGTTTTCTGTGTGGAATCGAACCGACTTATAGGTTTTATTGTTTCACGTCAAGGGATCTGGGTGGATCCTTTAAAGTTTGAGGCGATCCTTAATCTCCCTCCTTCTTCTACACTTCTCCAGTTACAAAGTTTCCAGGGGAAGGCAAAATTTCTTCATCGTTTTATCCCAAATTATGTCGAGATAACTCGTGGATTTACGCGGCTCCTAAAAAAGGGGTCTGAGTTCATATGGGATACCATCGCCAACAACGCTTTCAAATCTTTGAAATTGTTCCTAACACGTGGTCCGCTTCTCTTTCCCCCCAATTACAGTCGTGATTATTTCCTCTACCTTGCTGCCTCGGATTACACGATTGGTATGGTTCTCGTCCAAGAGGATGATGTTAACGACGAACATGTTATCTACTACTTGAGTCAAAGTCTAACACCTACCAAAATCAAGTATTTACATGTCGAAAAACTGGCCTTGGCAACCGTCCAAGCCATCCAACTCTTCTGGCACTATATCCTCTCGCGCAAGACTACAATGATTTCTAACTACAACCCTATGCAACACATTCTCACACGTCAATTGCTAGGGGAAAAATACTCCAAATGGATTTTGATACTCCAGGAGTTTGACTTGGAATTCGAACACACCAAGTCCAAGAAAAGTCCTTAGTGTTTGCTGAGTTGATATGTGACTTTCCCTATTCTAAAACGAAAAATGTAGCAGGCGATTCATTACCGGATGAATCCCTTTTCCTCATCAGCTCTGATGATCTTTGGTATGGTGATATCATCATATATCTCCAAACCTAGACTTTCCGGCCAACTTTGTCTAATACTGACTTACGTCAAATATGCTACAAAGCCCGTCAA
>SNQJ01S0156555.1:22290-33765 GCA_010110895.2 Picea sitchensis | reverse complement strand
ATACTATTCGAAGTCCTACTTTGTTACGGGTGTATTTGCGAATTCGCCTCTTGGAACGTTATTTTGATTATATTGAATATCAACATATTCCTAGATGTCTAAATACATTAACTAATGCATTGGCTAACTATGTTTTAGATAGACATTTGGATCATTTATAAATCAATCACATCAATTTTCACACAACACAAGATAAACCGGTAGAAGCCATATGTATATATAATGATCAAAAGAGTTTTTACAAAAAAGTTTTGTCTGAAGACCAAAATGTCAAAATCTGAAGCTCATAGCTTCTACAAAGTGATGTCATGGATAATGTTCACGGTAACACACGACTGCCTAGGAAACCCTACGAAGCATTCCGCCAATGGACTCTGACACTCCTAGTGTATGACGTTGATAACGTCGTGGAACCTCTCCAAGAGGCATGTCTGGAATATCTGTTGTCAAACTCTCTAGGTTTTTTTCCACCGCTTCATAATCCTCGACGTCCCATCGTGGCACTAGCTCCACCTCTCCTTTCCGTTGAATAGGAAAAATACCAGGAGGTCGGTAAGGTCCTACCTCTGTGTCATCAAAAACGAATTTTGTATTTAGTCTTTGGACGAACATATAAAAACATTTGCATATGATAAAATTCACAAAAACATTTAAAAGGAAAAAAATGTGTACTTCTTACAAAGTTCCCCCCACTGAGCACCCTCGGGCAAGACCAAGTCCGGATCTCCTAGAAAATCCAACCCAGCATAAGCATAATCATCAACCATCAACACCTGTGGTCGCAACCAGTCGAAGAAGGTATCATCATATTTGATAATTGGTCCCGCTATGTGCTGGGCCATAAGTTGACACCATCTCAGCATTCTTGGATCTGTTGGGGCCGATAAATCCCACTCAACCTACAACCTCAGTAACAGAACCTTCTCAATAAAGAAGGACACCAACAAAGACCCATACCCGAATTGCTTTAGGTTACCTCGCCTACATTTGGTCAACTGCCTCTTCATGCTACGAAGCATTGCATCTACCTAGTTAAAAACCCGAGGCTTAGTACACTCTATGGCATACTGAAAGTAGCTCTGAAGAGCCATGTGAGGAGTAGAGCTCCCATGCATATAAGAAATGGTTAAAAAAATAGTGTGGAGGGTCAAATCCCGCACTTCCCAAATGGAAACTTTCCCTTTGCTCCTCTTTGCCTCTGGAACACAATGTAAGCGACAATACTCACTCATGGGTAGCCCACCACCTCTGCTACCAGTCAGGTTCACGTGGTACCCACGCCATGAAAGTCATATCAATAAGTAAATGTCCTCGATGTCTAAGGACAATGTATGGACCCCTACATGGAATACTTGTTGATCGGGATCCCACATATGCACAAGGTACTCCAATAATCTGACTTGGGCCCTCATGCCCAGGATACAGAAGTATTTCAGAATACCACAGTTTCACAAAGCGACAATGGTGGGTGGATGATTTCCAGCAATGGAATTATCTTCTTCATGCTCCCTTTCGTGCCATTCTCGAACCATTGTGATGGCCAAATAGCTGCATAAGAAGCACAAGAAGAAGATTAATAACTCTATTCACAATTTGGTATCTTTTCATTGAGCAAATTTTAAAAAAACTTTTATACTTTGCGGTTCTCACAGGTGCCCTTTAGGCATAGTTCAAGGTTCTCACAGGTTCCCTTTAGGCATAGTTCAAGGTTCTCGCAGGTGCCTTTGGGCTCACCTGGGAGAATGACCCATTCTCGCAGGTCCCATGTAGTTCACCTGCAAGAATGGTTGAGCGCCATAATAACCCCCAAAACAAACTCAAAACAGTGGTTTTTGCCAATGAAAATGAAAAATTAAACCATGAAAAGGTAGAGGACAAAGAGCTTACCTCACTGCAGCTGACGGTTCATCGAATGGATGCTCATAACTCCCGCAATTTGATGTCGAATTTCAAGGGTAAAAGAGGGGTTTTTGGGCTCAAATAGTAGTAAAGTTAAAATGATATGGTAAAAAGAGTTTTTACTTCTTTATATTTACTTTTACCATGTTATTGAATTTTTATAATTATTTATTTATTAAAACCTAATCCCTAATACCCTTTTGAGTGCAACTTTTGCAAGCGTAACGACTTCGATGTTCATATACAGGGATGCAGACATATTTTTTCTTCTTCGTTGTATGTTTTGATTGTTTTTTACGGTTTTTGTATAAAACCTCGAGCTTGGTCTTTGTCCATTCTCACGCTTGAAAATATATGAGAACGTGATTGACAACACTTTTATCATTTTTTTGGGCTCAACAAGGTTATACGAAAAAGGAACCCCCCTCGTGTGGTCTTTAAGCTCTTTTCATACTCTCTAAACATGAAAAGATAGCCGAGCGACCTTGCTATTTTCACGCTCGATAAAGTATTTGAAGAAAGTGTCTGGTGGGTGATAATTTATCTATTTTTCGGTCTCATCAGACTATTTTAGGAAAAAGGAACTGAGAGAGTTCTCTTTTAAGTGTTTTTCTAGACTCTATAATCATGAAAAACCTTCGAGTTTTCTATCTTTGGACTCGTTAAAACAAACATCGACAGACCCATCATGGGACCAAACCACTCCTTCCTAGGGTTCGTTAAACATACTCCGAAGAACTTATTCGAAGGATAAGCTTATATCAACAAGCATATGTTATCCTCCTCAAGCTTGCATAAAAATAAACAGGTATTCGCTAGAAATGGTGGGGGAAAATTTGGGAAAGGGATATGTTCTCATATTCATATTGATTGGCAGTAAGTGTCGCTCTTGAACATGACACCCCCTATTCATTATCTGAATCCGGTTTGGGAAATCCATTTGTCTCTCATTTGATTTTCTACAAGGTTATACCTTGTGTTGTCTCTGAGTCAATGTTGTCAAATCATTGGTTGTGTCGTTCATATGTTCAAGAGAAGTTCATCTGAAACCTCTATTGAGTCGGCCATCTGCAGTTGTCCATTCTCTTCGTGTCAGCCTTCCCTGTTCCTAGTCCAACTTACATCATACTTTGTTTCACCTTCAAAATCTGTTACTCATTTCGTGTCATTGATGGGGGATACATCAAGGCCCTCCTATGATGAGTTTTGTTCCGTCGACTTCAACTCATTATCTGAAAACAAGACTTAGAAATTCTTTGGTACCTTGGAACTTGCATGCCTCAATGGCAGGTTTCCTCGCTTTTGACAGTGGGTTTACATCATTGACCCCTCATCGAAAGATTCCGTCAAATGTTCGACCTAAACTCATTCATTCACATTTGATTGATTGTACTAGTGTACCTTGGGAGTCATTGAAATTAATGGTGATTTCCCTCGCACTTGTTAACGGTTTCATCAATGACCAGTAATCAAGTGGTTTCTACCATGTTCAACTTCAACTCATGTAATCACATGGTTAGATTCGTACTTTTGGGCGACGAGATTGAAGACCCTGGATATCATCTCTTTGTCTAGGTTACGATGCAGTATGTATAATTTGTGACACATATATCCACTTTGTATGTCTCGTGGCTATGTCATCTCAATTTGAATTTTCTCGCATAGATTCACAATGTATTCCTGGTGGCTATGCTATATTTTGACGGCATGGATCCATAGTGTATGATTAGTGGTCATGACCTATGTCTATGATGTCATCCTTCTGTGATCTGAGTATGGGAATGCCTACCTCAGAATTAGTATATATGATATTCTGCAGATGCTTGGTTGTTCATAGGTTTTCGATTAAGTGCGTTTCTGGTTTCCAACACACACATGCAGCTTACAAAGTCTTTCGACTGTCACTGATTCCGGCCTCATACTTTGGGGGGCATTTTGTTACCCATGATTTTGGTCATCATGATTGTGCATTGATGATGGTGTACTCAGGCTCTTCATAAGAACTTTCTCCTGAGAAAAGTGACATTCATCTCTTCCCAGAAAACATACATTTGAAGAGAGTTCGCAGGTTGCTCATATCCTAGGGTACGAGAATGACCCATTCTCATAGGCTTCCTTCAGCTAGGGTGCAAACTTCTCACATTGTGCTACATAGCTAGGGTGCGAACTTGCTCTCAAGATTGGAAAAATATGAAGTCTAGATGGTTCTAGAAGGGAATCTTCTAGAAGAATGGGTTGGCATTCGAATGGTTATCCTTTTACTGGTTTCCCTGATATTGTGGGATCATTCTTATCCAAGTAACCATCTCATCCTCTCTTATATATTGATGGAATTCTCATGGAAAAGGTTAAGCAAGATTCATTGGAGAATTGGTAAAAGAATTGTGTGAAGGACCTAGCTTGAATAAGAGCTTGGAGACTCTAGCAAGTCTATTAAGAGGAATTGGATCTTCTTCATACAAGGATCGAGAAAGTGTGTGTGTTGGAGCCAAGGGCCACCGAAAGGAATCTTGCGACATCAAGGCGATTAGGTTGTATATTCTACTTTCGATTAATATGATATAGTGGCATGTCCTTTTCCCATAAAGTCATTCTCACTTTATTGTGTAATTCCTTGATCATACACATAAGTTGACAATTGAATATATTTTGCTATCTTTACTTTGGTTGGTTTGTGTTGTCTTGGCCTTGACCTCATGAGAGCACTGGAGAAAAATGGGAGCAACAGAGACCCTAGGAAGCGATACAAAGGTATCTTACTTGTTCCTCCCTACTAGCTAATTTAATGGTCAAAACTTAGGGAAAGAGTCATGTCCTGTCCTGCTTTGTTCTAGATCCAGGTGGATCTAGGGAGATCTGTTAGTGTCTGCACCTACCAATTAGTCCAATAACAAGGTCTAAAGCCAATCGTGAGTAGCATCTCCATTTCAATTCTCAAAATCACATGTCCATACAGTATCCCAACAAAAGTTATCCTCACTACTAAAAGTGATCACTATTTAAACTAGTTTTGGATTAACAAACTCTTATCATGCAAGATAGAGTGAAATCCTCCCAAAATAGTTTGTTTTGCAAAAATAGTACAACAGGAAACCATTCCTGTAGGAATTGGTTTTTCAAAATTCATTACATAATAACAAAGATTTATGAAAATAAAAGAAAGAAACTATAGAACTATACGGTGCATGATCCAAGATAGTTTCTCCATGTAAATAGCACCATAATCATCATTTTCATGTAGATAGCAAAGAAAAATTGATATTCAGAAAATAATGCCAACTAACATTCAAAAATAGACTGGGTACAGAATCGTGAGATTATGTAGCTAGTATTATATTGGTAAAGAAAATCAAAACCAAATCTTTCAATTTTGACTTTCATAACAAAACAAATGAAATAAAATAAAAAATCACTTTTAGCCTTTAAAAATTAGACAATGAAGGACTAGGCAGTTCTGAATTAATGATGGCATTGAAGTGGTTTCATTTTTAATAATTATATTACTAGATCTTTTGGGTCTTTTATTTTCCTGTTCTTCGCATGCTTTCAACTCTTGTTTTTCTCTTTCAAGTAGAGAATTCCAAGAAACTAGATGTTTTACTTGTGCTTGTAAAAATGGTATGTCCTTGTAATACCGTTCTACCCAATCCAAACAATTGTCATAGTGTATCGGATCTATAGCAAGCCAAGGTTAAGCGTACTCTGCAATGGAGGCTTCGACTCTTCCTGTGGTTTGTTTCAAGTCATGACTAATGCCAGCAAAACCCTCTTAGCCTTTCAGAAATGAAGGTAGTCTAGTGACAAAGTCATATTGCTCAGCTTGACCAGTAGTCTTGTTCCTAAGACACTAATTATCCAGATCTTCTAGTGCAAGGAAATTGTTGATCTCGTCATCTAAGCAGTGATCATTGACCTCGATCATTGAGATTGAGATCAAATGATCCTTCTTTCGATTCATTAGACTCCTAGATGTTAATCGACCAGATTTCTTATTTATAAAATTCAAATATGATCTTTCTTGTTTCTTACTCTTACGACTTTTCTTGATAGTGGGTTTGTCACTAAAGCCCCGATTCAACTCAATAGGAGGGGTGGGATAAATTATTTCTTTCAACACATCCACTACCTGTTCCAATGATTTTCTGGGCAAAAAAATAGATCGTGGTTTCTTACCAAGGGGGGTTTTCATAGGAACAGAAACTAGTTCATTAATTTCACAGTCATTAAGTGAATCGAAATCTTGACTCTGGGTCATGGGATTATCAGAATTGGGGTTCACATTAAAAGGCGAGTTCACTATGTTGTTTGGCTGGGAAAAATCGTTTCGACTCAAGAAGCTTTCCCAAGTGTCCCCAATTTGAGACAGGTGCGATACCAACCGAATCCTTATAAGCCCATGATGAAATATGCTTGAAAGAGGATTCAAACTCTATCTCTTATAACATTTTGACATCTTACATAGGATCACGAGAAAATTAAATGTCATGTTTCGTTTAAACCCTAGGAACAACATCAACAATGGGATGTGGTATAAAAATACCAAACCATACCTGCCTTCGCATGTTATAAACTTTTTTAGAATCAAAATAAGGTCATGCCATCAAGGTTTCAGGAGGGTAATAGGAATACCTTTAGGGAAGCAGGTATATTTGCGAGAGACCATGAACATTATCAACGGAACGTCTTCCAATTTAGCATTTTTGAACCACTTTTCGCCTTCCTGTGGGAGTCATGTCGCCTGAGCTATAGAGTCCTTTGTGAGCTCCAATTAAACATCCCCAACTTTGGCTCTAAATCCGTGAAACATTTGAGCAAAGTCCTGTGCGACCGTCGGGTTGTAACCTTCGAATTTCCATATGAAAGTATCCCAACTGTGAGCCTGCAAATCATCTATGGCATCGTCGTGGGAAAGAAGGACCTGAAAACCTGTTAGGTTTGATTCGAACTACATGATCGATGGTTACTATCAAATGGACACAATATATAGCACAAAAAGGAGGTTTTGACTTCCAAACAATAAGTAGCAAGGAGATGTCTGGGAAAATCAAAATAGCCTGATGCATACGAAAATGGGGGATTGTCAAGTTTGATAAATTAAGTTTGGGGATATGAAAAATGAGAGGGCACACAGACCTATGAGCCATAACACATAATGAAGATCAAACCCTCAACCACTATCAAATGCCAATTCAAACAATGAATGTGGGTCATTAAATGTACAAGACAACATGATGAGGTGTGTTCGTGAATTCATCAGACCTGTACCAAGTGACATGACAGTGATATGACTGATAGAGAAAAGAGAATATATCAAATGTTAACCCAAATTTGTAGTGCGATTATGGACATCGAATAATCAAGCCATACAATCAACCATAGAACTAATCAAAAGATTTTCTCCATTATATGTGGAAGTCAATTAATCAATGAGATTATGAAATTTAAACTTAGTAACACATATAGGTCCCCTCAAAATGTAATCTCTTAGGTAAAAGAATAAGAGAAAAATGCAGACTTCAGAATGATTACATGAGTGAAGTTTTCGTTTGAATTTCATGCTTGCAATCTTGAAATTTAAACAAAACAAATGAAATCTAAAATGAAGAAACTCATAAAATAAGTTATCCCAATAAGTCACCTCGATGCCAAAAGACAGAATCATTTATAAATATAGGGAGGAGGTAGCTACAAAAAGGATTTTATCTCTTCATGATGACTTTTAATCATGATAAAATTGACAAAATTGGTGGTTGCCAACAATGGTGACATGTTGGGCGAAGCAATTATCTCTACATAATTAGAAAATTTATGTCAGGGGCACAGATGAAATAATTTTTTAGAAACAGTTAACGACAGATCAAGTGTTCCAATCATAACTCGAAAAATAACACAATTTTAGCATTGGATGTTTTTCTATCCGAAAATGTAATATGGTATCTTATTTAGATCACAGGTGTAGCAATGTTTATACAGATGAATTTGATACTACTGACAGGGCCACTACTGCCAGCAAGCGTCCATAGACTCGACAAAGATGTCATTTAAACCACTATAGTACCTCTATTTTGTCCAAGAGTCATCCATTCATGATAAAAACATCTTCACACTTGATAAAATTAAAATACATACCTGAGGATCTTCTCGAACCCAACATTTCTTTGTTGCCAGTGGGTTTGTTCAGTACCCGAGAGAAGTTGCCTTAGTATCATGTGTGCATTTACCCGCTGCTAGCAGACTTGTTCAGTGTCCCGACGGGTTTACAAACACTTCCCACACTTTACAATGCTTTCAAATATCCAAAATTTGTTTATAATTTCCATAACTTCATGATATTCAAGAGAGCGGGGTGATACTGAAAATCTCACAGTTTGGTCATGAAAAGTTTAATCATTTCCAAATTATTTTTCTGTTTTGATGACTTTCATCATTATTTGGACAGTTAGATTTATGTTAAGAAATCCTCTCTATGATGGGGAAGAACAGTTGAGTTTTTCTCATTAAAATAGGGACGGCATTGGAAGTTTGTTAAGGATAATCACATCTTCCTGTTATTTTAATGAGAAACTAGAAACAATGATTGCACAAAAACTTACTTCTGTTGATCTGAGTTTAGCATTTATTGCTTAGGTGCTTGAGATGTTATCAACTATTTCTAATGAATGATACTTATGATTCCCTTCAACAAATGAAATGGTGATTCAGAAATAATTTTAGAAAATAAATCAAAATCAAGCAAAATGAAAAGAACCAAAATTAAAAACATAAAAGAAAATTAAAAATATTTACAAAGGGTGGATCAAAAATCATCAAGCGAAATACCTCTTGAGAGCCTGGCCATTCAGTGAGAAAGTGTTTGGTTGTCCCTCCAATTTATGTAGATGAAAATAGCTAGGACCCAATTTTTCAGAAATTACAAATGGTTCGAGCCACGGGTTTTGGAACTTGGTATGTTCCCCCTTACCCTTGTGCACTTTGTCCCACTTGAAAACCAAATCTCCAACATCAAAATTCCTATCAGAATAAGAATTTGCATCACACCAACTCTTCACAATTTGTTGGTGCTGATCCAATTTCTATTTAGCTTCTGTTCTCACCTCTTCTAGTTTTAATAAAGCATTTATGCAATTTTATAGAGGTCGACACTCTTCTTCTTGAACTTTCTGCAATAATTGCAGAGAAGGAAGTAAGACATGTGGGGGGAGGATGGATTCTCTTCCATAAATGAGTAAGAAGGGAGAATTACCAATAGAATCTTTTGGAGTTACCCTATCAGCCCAAAGTCCATTGTACAGTGGATTGCGCCAATTCTTGTGGTTTTCTGAAACTGTCCTTTTTATAATCTTGATTAAATTATTATTTTTCGATTCTGCTAGACCATTCCCTTGAGGGTAGTAGTTGAAAGAAAAATTTAGTTTAATCCCTTTTTCCAGACAGAAAACATTCATATCAAGCGACGAAAAATAAGAGGCGTTATTAAAAACCAGACATTTAGGAATCTCGAATCGAGTGATGATATGGGAGTTCGGAAAAGACACTACCTGATTGGTGTTGACCACTTTTAAAGATAAATCTTCAGACCATCTTGTAAAATAGTATGTTGATGTGAGGATTTACTTGTGTTGTTGCAAGGAGGGTGGAATGAATGGTCTAATTATGTCTAGGCCCCATTGTTGAAAAGGTGCATCTATAGTAACATGTTGCAAAGGAAAAGACACCTTTTTCACTTGTACTACATTCTTTTGATAGATTACACATTTATGGGACAATGTTTGGGCATCTTTAAATAGGGTGGGCCAATAGTATCCATCCCTTAGCACTTTGTGGGTAGTGGTATCTCTGACAAAGTGACAATTGGCCTTACAGTCATGAAGTTCAACCAACACTCTTTCAGACTCCTACTTTTCTAAATAACATAGAAAAACACCATCAAAGTTATTTTGAAAGAATATACCATAAATTAAATGGAAAGATGGATATTTAAGCCTAAGTGCTCTTCTATTTTTGGTATCGATATTGCGAGGAGCACATCCATGCATTATTTTAGCACCATAAGTCACCACTGGATTGCGAAAGACGTAAGCCAAGTACCCATCAATTATATGTCACGGTTAATGGATTTAAAGTGGTCAAATAGGGTAGAATCGAGAGAATATCATTCTAACTCAGAAAATTGGGGCAACATGCACAAGCAAATGAGTTCTTGATCAACTTCAGCCAGTAAGGTGTAGTAAGGGTGAGTAGGAGAAAGAAATTGAGGAGAAGGTGTAAAGGTCTTCTCTAAACATCAGGTCTTCCAGCAGCCTAAGGAGGAAAAACTCTGAAAATAAGATCCTCTTAAATTTGATGTTTCGAGAAACTGAAAACGCTATAACTACACTGCAATCAAACATCCATTACAAAACAATCACCACAATCCATGAAAATCCTTTGATCATGAACATTCAGTATCAAATGAAAATAAGACAGAAATAGAAGTTGACTTTCATTAAACAAGAAATCTCATATCAAGACATGTCTTGATTTTCCCATATTGGTGTGTTCAAGACAAAGAAGGAATCTTCAAAGATAGGTTTTTCATGAGAAGCCACACCCAAATTCATGAATGGTTCACATTGTCTTGAGACGTTTGAGACATTGTTTATGTTTGAAAAAGTTGTGCTCCATTTCCTTTTGGAAGGCATGAGTTTTACCTCCATAATTTCTAGGAAATAGGGTTTATCTTCGGTGATATCCTTATGACTAGATTCCCAAGCATCATTATTGTATGAGAGATTGACTTGATGGATGTAGTCTTCGAATTCCAAGTTCTTCTCAATCTGACAAGCGAAATATTGTGCTTCTTCTAGAGTCGAGAGTGACTGATCTTTGAGAGAGAACTGCAAAACTCCTTCCAATGAGTTCAAGTAATGTTGGAGGACAACCTCTTCTGAGAAACTAGGTCTTATCGTCTTGAGGAGAAGGTTGAAACTATGATTGAAATCCCCAATGCCCTCACTAGAGTCTTTGCAAACATCAGTATATTGAGAGTAAAGGGAATCCATGCTTTCTTTTTCACACCAATATTTCTTGAAGGCTTGTTCAAGATCTTCAGGGGTTTTGATGCTTCCCTTCAAGAGTTTGTTGACCCATCTTTTGGAACTTCCGGTGAGTGAGCTCACAAAGATCCTTAAAAATACATCAGGGTGTTCTTGTCCAGATTGGTGAAATTGGAATGCATCACGGAAGTCGTTCCAATGAGAGATTCCATAGGATCCATCTTCCCCTAAAAACTTAGGTATCCAGGACTTGACCTTCTTGGGTAGATCATGTAACCCCCCTTGGGTGTTGGGTAAGCTTAAAGGACCAAAGAGTTGTTCATAAGACCATTTGGGAGAACTTAGAGGGGTGACAGGATTTGTGGAGGTTATAGTAGTAGATGAAAGAATATACTGATGCCCACTACGGGTTGCCATTAGCTATTTGTGGAGTCACCAGATGATTTTCTTGAAATCATCAAAGGATAAGGGAAAACACCCTAGTGGAGTCACCAGGTAAGCTTGTAAGAAAAGGTATTTGAGGCAAGGATTACCAAAAAGG
>SNQJ01S0156555.1:0-13948 GCA_010110895.2 Picea sitchensis | reverse complement strand
TACTTAGAACTAAAAGGCAGGAGTGGAATTTAACCCCTTTTCCCTTTTATCATTAAATTAGTATATTTTAAATTATCAAAAAGATAAAACAATTAATTCCCTTCATGTTACAAGATTTTATGAAGATCATAATTATCATTTAAGTTTTTTTTATTTTAATTACTATTATTTATTTATTTAAGTATTTTTTTTTTAAAGGTAGACTAAATTTTACCACTAGAGTAATTTAGACTTAGACCTTAGATTTTGTACTGGGCAACAATTAATTAGGGAAATTGTTTTTTTTTTTAAATTACTTAACATGTTATTTGTCTTAGGGTCATCTAGGTTCATCCCTCTATCATCAACAACACGATGTGCCCTTCAGGAAGCACTAGGTGCTCCAAGGGTGCCACTAGCTTCACCTGTTCCTTTGCGTGATGTGCCCTTCAGGATGCACTACGTGCTCCAAGGGTGCCACTCACCACTCTCCATTTTTCTTGTGTGACGTGCCCTTCAGAACACAACACGTGCTCCAAGGGTGTCACTCGCCTCTTGACTGACTTGGTAGACATCAATAACCCCTGGAGTCAATACTCTACTAGGTGAGCTTGTGGGAGACTAAGGGATTCTAAGGAATAAGGCCACCGCCTTATTGCACGCCCCTTAGAATCATTGTGAGTGACTATCATAGTCTGCCCTCACGACATAATGGGTCCTCTTGAACTAGGTAATCGTTAACCTACAGTTCGATCCATGGCGGGAGTGCTAGTAGGTTGTGGTAGGGTTGTTGTCCACACCTCTCCCTCAACATCTCTGGTAGTCGTGTGTGACCCCTTTACTCCATATGTGAGTCTGGTCGGCAAGCTATCATCAACCTGCATCATCAACAAATCATTTCAGAACATATCCATATCATATCATCCAACTAGATGCACTAATATCATAGTAAAACAATCAAACCCCAATGGCACACTCCCTGACTCGATCTGGAGTCCAAGGGGTTTCATTGATGCCTCTGCATCCTCGAGGTCCAAAAAACTGCACACTCAGTAAAACTGAGTCAATAGCACCTGTCTATGTCAATGTAGTAAAACAACATATCATCAACCCATAATGCCTCATAATAAAAATCAAAGTTTTAATAGCATAATAATCTAGATCACTTGTGAGCAAGTGTCCTCAAAGAATAAGTTCATTGAGCACGCCAGAATGGGATGTTACAAAATCATGATTTGAAATTTATTGATTACACAGATATAACAATTGACTTATTGGGAAATGTGGTGATGAATAAAATGATGGGTGCTACCATTTTCAATGAGGATGAAGAATTTTTTATTCTTAATTTAACTAATTAACTTGAGGGTATAGGGAGTAGAGAACCAAGTGATGGAATTCAGTGAAATCACTGGTTCAACTACTGGTGGATCAGAAAGTGGATTCTGATTATCTCACGGTGGTATCTCATCCACATGGGAAACAAATTCCCCCCATTGAAATGCTTATACATTACCATAAAAATCTTATGTTCCTTACGCTTATGCCTTGGAAAATATTTTTCATCACAATTATAGCAAAGACCCTTGAGTTGTTGTTCAACCATTTCTTCCTCGGTTAATTTCTTAATCTTCAAGGGAGTTGTAGGAGGGAAGGGAATGGTGGGTTTAGGGAGAGGAAGAAATTATGGTTTTCTAGTCAAAGAGTAGACAATCTGTTGTTCTTCCTTGGCTCACTAAGTAGCTAGCAAACCAAGTCTTGGGGTGTGCCATGAAAAAATGGTCTTGGATTTCATCTTTTAGGCGAGTGATAAAGCATTATCGGAAGAAGGCATATGACATGCCCTCTATTGTGAAATCCAATTTCTCAAAGGAAACGGTAAATGCTTCCACTATTCCTAAATACTTCAACTTGGCCAAATGGCCTAAATTGTGGGTTTTAGAGTCAAAGTCGTCATAAATATATGCAACAAACTGTGTCCAAGAAACATATCCTTTGTGTTCCTTTCTATTCCATTACCACCATTGCCAACATTTCAAATCCATATGCAGTATACCATAACGAATCTTGGCTAAATAGTCAGTAATCCCATGCAAAGAGAAATAATCTTCCATTTCAACGACCCATCCTATGGGATCCGAGCCATCAAATTTGTTCACCTCAATTCTTGGAAGGAATAGGTATCGAGGATGGTGGATGTAATGAGGAACTTGGTAATGGGAAGATTCATTGTCTTCCTCATTGGAAGGTTGTTCATAAGAGTTATGGTTCAAGGAGTAACCCATCGATTAGTCGAGTGTGTCCTTGATGTCTATGATGTTGGCACATTGAACTAGAGGATCTGAACAAAGGAATTGAGCTTGCTAATGTTCTAATTTAGAGTCTCAATGTCCTCCTAGTTCTAGAGTTTGTCGGCAATAAAGTTATTGAGTTCTTGAGTGGGTGATGGCCATTTGGGAAAAAGAAACAATGGGTATGTGGGTCCTCACTGAAAAAATTCACAAGTGAGGGATATCATGATAGACGCCAAAAAGAGAGGAAGAAAATGGGATAAGTGGAAAATAAGGGTGTCACGATGGGTGGCTGGGAGCACAAAGAAAAATGGTGACAAGTGATAGGCACCACGACGATTAGGGAGAAAAGGGGAATCCAATGGGATAGGGTCCAAATAAGGGTGTTGGGAAGGGGGTCGGGTCGAAGAAAAAAATATCTTAAAAATGATACGTACCATGATAATCAGAGCGAAGAGAGGAATCCAATGGGATTGGTCCTAAATAAGGGTTTTGTTGGGACAACTGTACTCGTTTTTTTTTACTTATATATAGTTATAATCCACCCTGAATAATACTGCATTAACAAATGGCCCAAATTGCTAACTGAAAATACATTTTATAGGAATTTTGCAACGAAAATGGAGGAAACAAGGTTGTGCAAAATAAATTTCGTATGTTCCTTTTCTGTTATGTCTCTTTCCCAAGGTTTAGGGCTTACACGGTTCCTATAGTCAAGGTCTTTCTCTATACTATATCTCTCTCATATACATGCGGGGTCGAATAGTCATACTCAACCCAATATCTCAAGGCACCAACTAAGGAGGCTCAATTGTACCCTTAGTCGTACTACCCGATTACCCAGGTAGTAGAGAGTATCTTCCTTAGTGTTGTTCTCGGTGGAACTATAGTAGTCAGGTGGTTAATCGGTTGATCTAGCAATGCTTTCAAAAGGCTTATGCAAGAACATTCACTATCGAAAACCGTTGTAACTGCCCATATTTATTTTCTCTTTTTGGCTTACTTGGTTGACTTACACACTTCTTCCATTTGATTATACTCAAACCCCATGCTCCCAATAACTATGGGGTGTGACTTCTCATACCCAATCTCTTACATGTATTCAATGATTAGATTTGGAAACACTCAACAATAGAAGGTTCATATACCAATAGTAATTTTAGAAAGTGGGTTGAATTAATAGACATGGGTAATTTCCCCTTGGAACCCTCTTAGACATTCCCTTAGACCCTCCCCTCTCTTGTGGATCAATTCATCCCCCACATCCATCCATATCCCCCAACAACTGGCATAAAATTATATTTATTAAAATTTGAAAATACAATTCACATATTACATCACTTGGTCTCGTCCACATTTCATATCTAGAAGCATTAATTAAACCAAGGATTATAGTGGGGATGCTAAACCATCTTAAAGCTTTCGTATCTAATATTTAATTATTATTTGAAAACATTTCCAAGCCTCTTGAAAAATTAGTATGTAGTTCATGTCATCCTCATTATAATAATAGACACTTGATGTAACAAAACATATTATTAATAATTGATTGGAAATATCTCAATATTATAGAAATATTGTACACATTTGGTCAAACTCATCGTAAAGATAATGTGTCTCGCAATTTTTTTTTAATGGTTTTGTTTGGGATAAAAACTCTATTAAACTCAATGAAGTTTTCTAATTCATATTCTCTTGATTAATTTTAGATATGAACTTGGACAAAATGGACCTTGTGTACATCACACCACCTAAAATTGGAGTTATATAGTCTAATACTTGTCATTCCATTCATTCAATCTTCTACATCATCAAATACTCACTCCTCTATTATCGAAAATGATCATTGCTATTTTCTTCATTCTATGCATCTTTTTTTATCACTCTCTCTCACTTTCTTCTTCTCTCTTTCAAAAAACTTGAATTCAATGTGATAATAGTTTGCATGTCGAATATTTTGAGAATGCTACATAGATCCTTTCCCCTTTGCCTCATACCAAGATCAAGTTCAAGGATCTGAGATATCATTTTCCTCATCCCAATCCCAAGCCCAAGATGAACAAGATCACATATCCTTTACCTCTCCCTAAGCCCAAGATCAAGGACCTAACATATCCTTTGTATCAATAATTCTTAGAATAACAATTATCATGTCAAGGTGGAGACTTTAAGAAAGATATGAAGAATGTAACATAATTGTTTCTATCATTAAACTTATGCATTAGGGATTATGCTCTAAGATCCCAATGTAAAATAGTTTTGCATGATTTGAGACATAAGTGAATAATGACTATCCTTAATAGAAATAGCATTGTTGGTGGTCTCAATGAGTGATTCCATTTAGTTTTGTGTTGGTACAGATCTTGGCAAGCTCCAAATCATTAACATCATAGCCTAAATAATAAAAAATGGATTTAATCCTCCTCAATTTTCATTTTCTTAAAGGCCTATAGAATACATCCTCCTTATTTGACATTATGTTTGAAATTTTATATCATTATTTTTAATACTTTAAATTCTTTTAAAAAAAATTAATTTAATAATTATAAATTTCTATTATTATTAATTTACATCTATATAAAACTATAAAAATATTTTAAAATTACAAAATATACATATTATTATTTTTATATTTATTGAAATTACAATATAAAAATATTTTAAAATTATAAAATATACATATTATTATTTTTAATGAAATGGCAATTTATTTATTCAATGGTTTATTAACTTTAATATTACACATTTATATTAAATATAATTTAATTAATTATTTTGGAAGGAGGAAGAAGAGATGCAGCCGAGGATGCCACCCCGTAAGAGAGGGAGAGATAGCCAAAGTGGCCAAGAGAAAGCCCAAAATGAATGAGGAAGAGGACATACGACAAAATATCAATTTAATTAATTCTTTTGATTAAAATATAGATATTTTCTCAATGGATAAATATAACTTCTCTCATGAAATTAAGTGAGGAGTTCTATGGCTGATCATTAGTGAGGAGTTCTATGGCTAAAATTTCTAGTGCATTAATGTTACAGTAATTTCTGAGGCAAAAAAAAACAAAAACGTGTTTTAACGGTTGAAACTTAAAATTTGCAGTTGACTTAGTTTGGTTAGATGGTTGGGAAGTAGTGCTGGCATGTTTTTCATCATTATTTAAATTTAGGATAAAGTATGACTTGTTATGATAACTTTGGGAGGATAGACACTTTCTTGTGGACTTTTCACTTCTTGCTAAATCTTAAGTTTCGTGCTAGGTGTTGGCTTGGGGGTGTTGGCTTGGGGGTTGTTAGCACTAGTCTAGAATTTATAGTGACAATCAGCCGGATTTGAATTAGTCTAGGATTTATATTGACAGCGATCAAAATTTGAACTTGCCTAAAAGTTATAGTGGCAACCAACCTGATTTGAACTTAAAAGGGTTGTAAACACTAACCTAGAGTTTATTGTGGAAATCATACACTAGCCTAAAATTTATAGTAACAACAAGCTGTTGAACTTAGCCTAGATAATCTCAACCAGTTACCAATTCGACTAGATATAAAAAAAAAACCATGAAATATGCATATCGAAAACACAATGTAAGAGCAGAGTTAGAATTACAATTTAACTACAAATGAAAATGTGCAGATATCATTGTTGCATGGCGAATGTCATTAGTACATTGCAGTGGATCACTTAGCTGAAATAGATTTGATCGACATCAGAAACAGCAGCCGTCTTGATACAGCCGTCGTCATGCGCCCAAGCTGTAACTTGGCTTGGTCTACCCTTACACTGAATCGTCAACTGTCCACTTCCTCCTCTTGATATTTTCGGAATTGGATTTGTGTTCGCTTCTTCACTAGGAATTATTGAGATATCCCATTGATCGCCAACCCCTCCTCCATCGATATGTGGCAACTGATAGCTGTTATTAATATCAGTATACGTGGGGACGTACAAATTTACATCATATCTGCAATTTATACGGTCCTTGCAATCATCCTCGCACTGAAAATCGTTAAACTGTCGTTCAACTGCTGACGGACCAAATTGGGAGCGAGAATTAAGTGGGGTGGCCGCATATAGGCTCTCGTAATCTTCTAAGATACCAAGTCCTGGCTTATTAGTCGAATAAGCTCCTCGATCGACGACATGAGAGAAATCAGCTGCAATATTTGAATAGGAATGACTAGCGCTCCGTCCACTTATTCCACAATATGCTGCGACGTGCGAATAGTCGATCATGGTCTCACTTTTATTCAAGATCTCACCATCAAAATTATACTCGAATTTTCCTTTAATCAACTCCCTTCCAGTAAGATCTGGGACCGTAATGGTGCATCCAGGAGAATAATAGTCTGAGCCAGCTCATCATGATATAGTCGGAGTGTACTAGATGTCGATTTGTCTGTTTGTTTGCATGTGATTTTGCAGTTTCATAATTATGATGCCCCTGAGTTTGCAAAGTGCTACACATAAAAGCATGAGTAGGGAGGCTTCCATGGGTATGGGTGGAAGTTGTTAGGAGTTGTAATTGCATTAACTAATTAGTTAGTAAAACAGTTCGTTTACAGTTACTACCGTTCAGAAACAGTAAAACTATATTTTGTTAGTATTTATATAATTCAATATGAAATCAATTATCTGCATTCATTCAACATTTCTGATATTTTTCTTTATTTGTTGTTTTCATGGTATCAGAGCGTGAGTTTGGGAGTCCGTTGTGTGTGCCCACTACTATATTTTGAAGAATACTCGTTGAATGCTGCCTATTGTGCCTCCGTACTAAGGCTGTGTATGGCTGCATTGACGAGTTGTTTAATGCTATCACTTGTTTAATATAGTAGAATTGATCATTAATGTTGTTTTCTACTGTTCTCTCCCACGGTGTTGTGAACGTTGAGTTGATGTCTGCGCCGCCAACCAATTTGAAGAATCTGCCTGCTAGTTTGAAGAAGTGTCACAAGCTGCCATCAGTTTGGAGAAGAGTTGTCCGCTAGTTTGAAGAAGTGCCATAGAGCTGTCGCCGGTTTGGAGAAGAGCCACTACTGAATTCGAAGACGGATTTGGCTAAGAATTACAGGCTTGGAATTTCCTTACTCTAGATTTTTCTGAAAACTATTTATAAAATATAGAGTTTATTTAAAGTTTCCTTGAAATCTAAAAAAAATCATTTGAAGTTATATAAAAAATTTGTGGTTGATATTTTGGAATTAGAAAATTGTAGTTCTTGGTCAATTCAAGCACCAAATTTAGTTGGTTCCAATTATGATTTTTGGAGTGGTAAGGTGAAAGCCATTTTACAAGGTCAGAGATGTTGGAATTGTGTTGAAACAGGATTCATAGAACCTGATGCAAATGTTGTTGCAGTTATAACTGTTGTTCAAAGAAAAACATTAGAAGAACTTAAGAAAAAAGAATGAAAAGCCAAATCATATATTTTAGTTTCATTAGATGATTCTATATTTCCTAAAATTATTGGTGCCAAGACTGCTAAAGAAGCATGGGATATTCTTAAGTTAGCTTATAAGGGTAATGATAAAATGAAAACTGTAAGACTTCAAACCCTTAGAACTCATTTGAAACCCTCAAAATGAGTGAATCAAAAAGGGTTGATCAGTTATGACTAAAGTTATGGGTATTATGAATCGACTTAGAATTAATGGTGAAAAAGAACTCACAGACCAAAGAGTTGTTGAAAAAGTTATTAGAATTTTACCTAAGAAATTTGAAATGGTAGCTACTGCTCTTCTTGAGTCAAAATATCTAACTAAATTTTCTATAGAAGAATTGACTGGTTATCTCATGAAGCAAGGATGACATCGGATCTTGGCACTTTAGAACATGCATTTCAGACTAAGGTGTCCATAGATAGAGGCGGAGGTAGAGGTTTTCAAGGACATGGTCGAGGACGTGGTAGAGGATGTTCTCAAACTAGAGATAAACCTGAACAAACAAAAGACAAGTCAGAGCAGTCAAGATCATCTTCTCAAGATCATGGTCACAGATGGATAAATAAATTAGAAATTCAATGTCGTTATTGTAAAAAGTTGTGTCACCATATATTTGAATGTCGCAGTATAGAAATAAAGCTAATGTCACAGAAAGTGAAACATCTCATACTCTGTTTCTTTCATGTCAAGTATCTCAACAAATTCTTGACAAATATGTTTGGTTGCTAGATAGTGGATGTAGCAATCATATGAATGGTCACAATGGTTTACGTTCTAATCTTGATACATATCTTATTAATGCAATTAGTTTGGGTGATGATCATCCGATCAAAGCTTCAGGAAAAGGTGTTTGCGAGTTTTAACAAAGCAGGGTGAAGTGAAAAATATTCATGTTTACTATGTACCAAATATCAAACACAATTTGTTGAGTATAGGGCAATTAATGGCACATGGTTATGATGTTACTTTCCACAACAACACTTGCACAATTCTTAATCCATCTAAAAGACTTGTTTCAAAAGTCCCTATGACAAAGAATACGTTGTTTCCCTTAGAAATGAGAAGTGGAAAGATGTATGCATGTAATATTTCTAATGTGATTGAAACTGAGTTATGGCATTATGGTTATGGTCATTTATGAGTCAAAAGTATGAGTTTGTTACAAAGACAGTCTATGGTGACAGGATTGCCTCCTTCAATTAATCAGATTCCTTCTTGTGAAAGTTGCATAGTTGGAAAACACCAGCAAGATAGTTTTCCATCATCCTGTTATAGAACCAAAGAGTGTTTAGAGTTAGTTCACATAGACTTATGTGGACTTATGCAAAATGAGTCTATTGGTGGAAGTTATTATTTTCTGACATTTATTGATGATTTTAGCACGAAAGTTTGGGTTTATTTTCTCAAACACAAATCCAAGACTTTCACTCGATTCAAAGAATTCAAGGCTGAAACAAACTGGCAGATTTGTCAAAATTTTGAGATCTCATGGAAGTGGTGAATATGACTCGAGAGTTTGTTGTTTTTTGTAAACATCATGGTATTAAAAAGAAAACGACTACCAAATATACTCCACAACAAAATGGAGTGGCAGAAAGAAAGAATCACACCATCATAAACATGCCCAAGGGTTTACTTACAACAAGAAAAATGTCCAAAGATTACTAGGTTGAAAAAGTTGCATGTTCAATTTACATACTTAACAGATCACCAACTTCCAGTGTTCAAGGTAAAGTACCTGAAGAAAAATGGAGTGGAACTAAGGTAAATGTTTCGCATTTTAAAATTTTTAGTTGTGTTTCTTTTGCTCATGTTCCTGAAGAGCTAATAAAGAAGCTTGATGACATAAGTGAGAAGTACATTTTTATTGGCTATAGTGAACAGTCAAAATCATAGAGATTATGCAATCCCATCACTAAGAAGTTTATAGTAAGTAGAGATGTTAAATTTATGGAAGATAAATCATGGGATGAAATGGAAAACAATACTTCTCACAATCCTTCTTTTGAGTTAGATGAACATCAAGCACCTACAAAGTTAGATGAACATAAAAAATCAATAAAACGTCTTCCAAGATTGCAAGTACAAAATGAAAGTAGTTATTCGTCTCATAATGATTCTTCATCTCATAGTGATTCAGATTATGACCATAATCATCAAAGAATCAGAAGTTTGCGTGATATATATGACCAAGATGATAATGTAGTACAATTTGCATTTTTCTCATCTCAACCTACTTGTTTTGATGAAGCTACAAAGAAAAAAGAATGGGTAGATGCAATGAATAATAAAATAGAAGCTATTGAAAGAAACAATACATGGGATTTAGTTTATCTACGTCTTGGGAATACAAAAATGTCATAAGTTTCAAATGAGTTAATAAACTAAAGGCCCAGATGAAAAGGTGAGATTGAAACCACGAACAAGGTTAGTTTACTTAAGGGTTTCACAACAACGCCATTGATTTTAACTGGTGAGAGCTTGTGAAACTTTCTCACTGTAGCAAGATGGTGAAACTTGTGAAACTTTCTCACCTGTAGCAAGATTAGATACTGTTCGATTTATTTTGGCCATTGCAGCACAAAATAAGTGGACTATTTATCAAATGGATGTCAAGTCCGCCTTCTTGAATGGAGTGTTAAATGAAGAAATGTATGTCCATCAACCACTTGGATTTGAAGTTAAAATGAAAGAGCATCGAGTGCACAAATTAAAGAAAGCCTTGTACAGTTTGAAGCAAGCTCCGTGAGCTTGGTATAGTAGAATTGATCATTATTTACTCAAAGATGGTTTTAGTAGGAGCGAAAATGAGCCTACTTTGTATATCAAGGTAAATCGACAAGGTAATATTCTCATCCTATGTATTTATGTTGACGACATGATCTACACAAGAAACATGATGTTATATGCATTTAGATCCGCCATGAAAAATGAGTTTGAAATGATAGATCTTGGATTAATGAAGTATTTCTTAGGCATTGAAGTAGACCAATCTGATCATGGGATATTTATTAGTCAACAAAAATATAATGTTGAAGTTTTGAAAAAATTTAAGATGGAAAAGTGTAAGCCTGTTGAAACTCCTAATTCTCTTGGCACTAAATTAAGAAAGGAAGATTTGGGATGAGTAATAAGTTCCACATTGTATAAACAACTTGTTGGTAGTGTATCCTACTAGTACAAGACGTGACATAACATATGCAGCTAGTTACATTTCCAGGTTTACCAAATCTCCTAAGGATTCTCATTGGAAAGTTGGGAAGAGGATATTAAGATACATTGCAGGTACAACCACTTATGGTTTGTGGTACACATCTTCAACATGGAGTATACTTACAGGTTATACTCATAGTGATTATGGATGAATTATTGACGACAGAAAAAACACTTTGGGCTATGCTTTTCTTTCTGGAAAGAATTTGATTTCATGAGCATCTAAGAAACAACCTATAGTTTCTATCTCTTCTACAAAAGAGGAATATGTGGAATATGTAGGGGCAATAACAACACAATGCCACGCAGTTTGGCTTAAAAGGCTTTTGATGGATTTTGGATATAACACAAAAGAACCTATTCCGATTTTTTGTGACAATAACTCTGTCATTTCCTTGTTGAAGAATAATGTGTTTCATCAAAAAATCAAACACATTGATACTCGATTTCACTTCATTCATGAACTCGTAAAAAATGGTGACATTTTCCTCAAATTTTGTGGCTCTAAAGCTTAGCTAGCTGATATCTTCACTAAACCTTTGGGAAGAGATTTTTTTCAATTTCAACGTCAAAGTTTAGGCATTATTAATAATATAATCCTCTAAATTAAAAATTAAGAGAGTGTTAGGAGTAGTTTACAGTTACTCTCGTTCAGAAACGTAATTAGTATTTATATAATTCAATATGAAATCAATTATATGCGTTCATTCCCAACATTTCTGGTCTTCTTCTTTATTTGTTGTTTTCAGAAGTAGAGTCAATACCCAAATGAGAATAAGAAATCAACTGGCTGTTGGTGGGACTAGGATCTCTATCAATTGAAAACTTATAATTTTGAAAACTGGGATGTTCATGTTCTAATTGTAATCCGCCCGGAACACATGACTGATTTTCTCCTGGAGTCATTACATTAAAGGCGTTATTAGGTGGCTTGTATCCTTCAGGAATGACGTCCAAGTACGTGTGAGCAGAGTGAAACGACATAAAAGCATCATCAGCATGAGAAAACACTGAATTGGTATTGCAAATATGATCAGGTTGAGAAAGGATATTAGATATGGTGTCGGCATTTCTGTGGGTGGCGGTGGTGGAGGAGGGGTGGTATTTTAACGTGATTTTTCTCTTGATGGAAGAGTTCCAGTAGTTTGATCTGGTTGTCTGTGCGTCCCGACAAGTGTTTCGCAATTTGAGACCACCTGTTTAGCGTCCTCGTGGACATTAATTACGACAGCTAGAAGGGAATGAAATGTGATGAATATTCAAAGAATAGAAAGAGATTGATTAAATGAATTGGGAAAAACAGAAACCTGTTGCCGAGAATGGATTGTAAGCATATGATCTGTCACTGTTCTTGGGGTGAAAAGGCACCTCGTTTAAGCCCAGAACATAGGTAATTAATCCATCTCAACCTACATCTCTTTCCGCATCTCTGCAGACCTGTATACATCAATGTATTTGCCGTGCATTGGCTTATTAGTGCATTGGAGTTGATGGAGGCATGTAATGTATTGAATTGAACTGAGGAGGAGAAGAAGAAAATGACTAATTGAAATTGGAGTAGACGTGGGTGCTTACCAGCCTGCTCGACAACATAACTCCAGCTTCCCATGAAGTCGTTCCTCAAGATGTAGTTGGTGAGTTTGTTATCTTTGGTTTGCAGGAGGCAGTTGGGAGGAGACGTTCTCCTTGTCTTTTCCTTTGCGTGCACCTCATTTTCCCCTCGCTAATTGCTTTGCTCTGTCACAAGGTTTACTGAGTGCCCAACCCAACGCCAACCTCGCTATATATCCAAACTCAAGCATAGGATCTATTCGTTTCATAATTGTGAGCATTATTGAAGATGTCCCTTCAATCCTTCTGTTGAAGGCATTCCAATCCTCATGAGTACAGATCATAGAAGGCGCAAACGTTTTTATTTGAGTAAGGTACCACATCGACGTCGAGTTTGTTAGTTCGTTCATTCATTGATTCGATTCTGACGATACATATTATCTCCAATTTTCTTCACTATTAAGTCTATAAGATAGAGTTTAAACTGAACGCTGCAATCACATCACACTAACAAACAGATTTAGAGGGAGTTATCACGAATTCAAACAAATTTCTACTTTTTGGGTTTATCATTAGTTGTTCAATTAAGCGGATAGGCGTGACTTATTGGAATGGATGGATTACCCTGTCTTTTAATTACAAATTATAATTTTATGGTCAGAAATAAAAGATGCTATCATATTTTTCTTTCTATGTTATCATAATCTTCTTTCTCTCAAATAAATTAATGAAATTTAATGTTTATAACTTCTTTGCATTTATGAATAGAAATAAAAGATGCTATCATATTTTTTTTTCTCTGTTATCATAATCTTCTTTCTCTCAAATAAATTAATGAAATTTAATGTTTATAACTTCTTTGCATTTATGAATAGAAATAAAAGATGCTATCATATTTTTCTTTTTCTGTTATCATAATCTTCTTTTTCTCAAATAAATTAATGAAATTTAATGTTTATAACTTCTTTGCATTTATGAATATGTTTCCTTATTTACTTTTCCACATTTATTTAATATGATTAATAAACTACTTCTTTGATCATTCATTGACACAGATTAACTGATTAAGAAGAATTAATATGTATAAAACTCCTCATTGCCAAAAGAACAGACTTTTATGGATGTCAAGCGTCCCTGTGTGGTGATGCCAAGTTTGTGTTGGTGCGGCCTTTCAAATTTCGCTAAGTTTGGACGACCTTTCAAATTTCACCCAGGACCGCGGAATAATGTTTTTGGTTATTTAATCACCCCTAGCTATATGCTACGGAGTCTGATAGACACATGTACGTTTTCCATGTATTGCAGTCGATCTTTGAGGGTGTCATTCAAAAGTTTGTCCCTACACAGAACATTACTTATTTAATTTCTATGGCCTCACTTCGTGTGATTCGAATAGCAGTCAACAAAACGATGGGACTACATATGGCGGGAGGGTAGTATGCAAACCGTCGAAGAAATTCAAACCAAGCTCTACA
>SNQJ01S0156554.1:0-11789 GCA_010110895.2 Picea sitchensis | reverse complement strand
TTATGAGTCAAACACTCACTTTCTTAGACTTAAACATTACAATTAATGCTATTAATAATCATGATTATATCCACATAAAGTCGGTCGGTATGGATAAGCTTAATTAAGATAAGTCTGAAGTTTATTTTTTGAATTTTATACATTTTGTTGTTTTTAATGTGGAAAATGGAGAGGTAGACACTCGCTAACATTTTTTTTTTCCTTGAGGGTAATTTTCATGAAAATTGTATAATTTTCATTTTTAATTTTTCATAATTTGGTTTGGATTGATTTAATGGTATAAAGTAAGAATGAAAACACATCTTTGTATGGAGCTCTTTCCTATTTTTTTCGTAGTAAATTTCACTATTGAGGTTTTTAACAAACAATGCAAAAGATCTCTAGTGAAAAAATGGGCCATACTCTAATTTTGAATCTTGAAATATAATATGTTAATTCATGCAATATGTGTATGATGAGGTTTATGTGATGGGAGTCGAGCCATGTGGGTTGAGTTAAACGACTTTGTGTGTAAATAATGTAAATATGCATGTATGGACTCCTAATGCAAAGCTCAAGGGCAAGGCTCGATTAGTGAACACTTGCGAGTCCCAATGGTGGATTATGATTATGGTGTGGTTGTTATGTTTCCATGGTGTGCTTATGTTATGTACAAACATGTTATGAAGAAAGCATATTATAATATACATCCATTAAAAAGGTTTATTGAGGAAGCAACAAGGGAACCATGTGTTGGCGCTAAGCTATGAAGTGTTGTTGCTTCAATACACGTGTGTGTGCGCACTGACCTTTGTAACATTGGGGGGTTTAAGACGTAGGGTTCGTCTAGAGCATGTCCATCAAAAACACCTAAGCATCGGCATATCAATACTCGACCGAGGTCAAGGAAGGTATCACCCAAGATGTGGAGAGGATCAGAGAGACCATAAGGTCTTGTGTCAAGGATGGAGGATCAAACATAACTAACAAAACTGCAAAGGGAATCCATGTAACTCTTATCTGACAATCTAACAAGGACTGAGAATTAAAAAAATACACCTGCATGTGTTACTCATTCATCACAAACACATAATAGAACAAAACTGACATCTTTATTACTCAATGTATTCCATCATATTAGAGATATACAATGTGCTAAATAACTAAGTTGCATAGCACAAGACTTCATCTCATTACTATAAAAACAATGGAATGCAACAGAATGCGGCTTGTGCTAAATGTTAAGACTCAAACATATACAAGACACATGAGACTTCTCCATACAACATAGAATTTTCATAGACTAACTCAGAGCTCTGGTACTGATGCTTTCCTAAATTCACCAGCATATTTTTTGAGCTGAGAGCTCTCTTTTATATCCTCTTCTGGTAATGAGCATTGTCCTTTTCTATTCTGTTCCACTCGCTTTTCTGATCTAATGGCATCACACACTTCTGGTACCTACCAGGGATCCATGTATGTTCTCTGCATTAGGGGCAATCTTAACTGCCCTGACGAGCTCACCTCTTGGCCGCCCCATGTCTTCATCTGTTGTTGGTAGTAATCATTCTGACATATATTTTTGTGATTCATTTCTTGCTTCCAATGAGTTTCTTCCTTATTTTTAGCGCTATTGAAAAAACTCAGACTGGTGAGCCTATGACCACCTTTAGACTTGGTGTGCTTCTCAACAAAACTTGGTCTGATACGTGCATTATGGCATTCTTCTACGTATCTACCTAGGCACTTGAAAAAATATTAGATGAGCTCACACAACTTTCATTTGTGCGCGTGCGCAAAATGGACCCAAATCTTTGGGTGCCAACAAGCCCCCACCACTATTTCCTGGCTCATCCTTGAGCCATATGCTTCATAGTCCTTAGGGTAGAGTGTTAGAAAGAGAAGATGATCTTTGAGCAATACAATTGTGATTGTGTCCTGCACCATGAACAAGGAACTTCGAGGGTGCCTGCAAGGAACTACAACCAAGAAGCACATATGCCTTAAGAGATAGCATCATTCGCTGCTCATTGTGTTGTTATGGGAGTGCCACTCCGAACAGAAAGTCTCAGGTGGTCGAATTCTGGGGGTTCTAGAAGTGCTTACATGATGTGAGGGTAGGGATAGAATGAATGGGAGGATCGAGTAAGACTCAACTTGGCTTGTTTGGTCTGGGGGTGGAAGTGGTTCAGACAGTGGTAAAGAGAGTGTCAGGCGAGACCCTGAGAAAAGTTTTGTCTGAACAGTGAAGGTGACTAAGCATGGTTCTGAAGCAAGCAATGATCGGTGTAAGTTGGAGTAGGGTGTCTATGAGAGAAATAATATGAGAATTTAGAAAGTGTGGAATCACACTGATGATATGGGAAAAGTTGGACGAGGGTAGAGGGACCTCTAGGGATGCTAGGTCGGTCGGATAACTAAACCCCTATGGAAAACTGGATAAGGAATTCCATGAGGAGGGAGTTGGGGAAACAAAACAGTAAGTTGTTGAACAAAGGTAAGGGCTGGGGGTTGGGGCTTAGGAATATATATAAGTGAGTGGTAGAGATGAATTTGGGAAGAGATATGGCAGGAAGGGTGAGCAGGAGTGATGAGAAAAAATTGCAGAGGACATGAAGATCCAAGATTTAGATCTATCATCTGTACAGGGTTATCAAAGAATGTGAAGAAATGCCTAATTAGTGACTGGGGGCATACACGAATGACTTATATGGGACCATTGGCTTTGGAGGAATGGAAGGAGTACGAAAATGGATCAATATCTATGTGATCCATACTAAATGATCCTATCGTAATACGTGGGCAAGGACACCACCACAATTTGAAATTTCGATAATCTATCTTTGGATATTATTGGAAGGACCTCCTCGGTAAATCTGAATTGCTTGTACTGTCAAAAGGAAAGTTAAAATTATGTTGACTAGGAACTGTGTGAAACACTATACAATCTATAATAATATGACTGCATTTCTCTGTAAAGACTATCAAAAAAATTAATTGGTGGTTGACCCTTGAGGGCCATAGTAAATTGTTAACATGTTGACATTAATGAGACCTTTGAGTGGTTATCCTTGTAAAGTTTCCATCTTGGTGATACCTGCTTCCATGATGTAGACCAGTCGAAACAGGCCCAACTAATGCATACGTAACTTACTAGGATGTTGGGAATATTTGTTGTCATATAGTCGAACTAGAGATCTTGGCTGCAGGATTTTCTAATGATTGTTATGGTCGTTTCAGGCCTTATTTCTATATTTTTCCATGACTTGGATGAAACCTGCCAATATACGATCTTTCTCGAATTCTATAAGCTCATATAGCCTATGTTGGAGGGACTAATCATCGGTCATGTGAGTTTCCAATGCAACTCGTAGGCTAGGAACTACAAAATCTACTGGAATGACTGCTTGCTTCCCATACACTAACTTGAATGGTGTATGCTTAGTCATCCTTTTTCAGGTGGTTTGGTAAGCCCATAAAACTACAGGGATATGTTGATCCCATTCATCACGATGCACATTACAAACTTTGGTTAAGGCATGCTCTAAAATTTTATTGAAATCTTCAACCGTACCATTAGCTTGAGGATGATACAAGGTTCTCTTCTAGTGATGGATCATGAACTCCTAGGCAGGTTGTTGGATAGTCTCGTTCGGAAAGTGTGACCCTTGGTCACTCATCAGTATGCGTGGACATTCGAATCTGGTGATAATATTGTAAAAAATGAATCACGTCGCAGTCTCAATTGTACAATCCTTGACGGGTGTGACTTCATCCCATCTTGTCTGATATTTTGTTGCAATGATAATGTAACACGCGACATTGTGCCACACGGGCAGATTGATGGGTCCAACAAAGACAATGGCCCATTTATCAAAGGGTTCAAGTTCAGTCATGGGGACAAGGGGGAGTTCATCTCATCGACAAGGCTTTCCCACTTGTTGACATACATCACAACTCTTGTAGTAATCCTTAACATCGGTGAAGAGAGAGGGCCACCATAGTACTACACATAGAACCTTGCGCGTAGTGGATTTACCGATGTTATGTCCCCAAACAATTCCTTCATGTACCTCATATAGGATGAAATATCATTCATGTACCAAAGAACAATGATGTAGGATTCCATCTACACAAAATTTATACAACTGCTCGACAATCAACTGGTAGTCACCATTGTGGGTCACCAGTTGGAGACGTTGTGCTCGAGTGTATTCCCTGGGAGCTTGTTCAGAAATAAGGAATGCATCTATTTTAAACATTTGATATGGGATGAATTCAATGTATATTAGTTGTGCATCGAGAATCCCATTGTCGAGACTGTTAGCAACCTCCCATGTCTCAATGTGGTATAGATGGTTTGGCTCGACATTGTGTTTTCCTAGTTTTACTACAACCTCAAAGTTAAATTCCTAAAATAAGAGCAACCACCGACAGATGCAACCACCCAACACTAGCTTGTTGACTAGATACTTGAGGGTGAAATGATCAGTGAATAATTTGAAGGTGGACCCCAACAAGTAGTGTCAGAATTTTTGCAAGGCATATCCCATGGCATATACCATGGCCATGCCTTCTCACTCGATGGTAGTATAATTACACTCAACATTAGATATCTTTCAACTAGAAAAATAGACAGGATCATTAATATTTCCTTCCCCTGGATGAGTCAGGATGGCACCCAACGCAATGAATGAAGCATCAACATGAAAATGGAATATCATGGACCAATCTGGGAAATTAAAAATGGGTGCAATCACTAGTTTCTTCTTCAAGGTATCAAAATCTTGCTGACAATATGATGTCCATTCATATTTAATATCCCTGCACAACAATCTTTCCAATGGGGCCATGATTTTAGCATAATTTTGAATGAATCATCTATAGGATCATATATGTCCCAATGTTGCGCTCATCCCCTGGACTGAAGTAGGGGCTACCATATCTAAGATGGCAGATATCTGGGTCGGGTCAACTAGAAAGTCGTCTTTACATATGACATGACCTATCAATATACCAAAGGGAGTAAAAAATATGCACTTCTTCAAATTCAAAGAGATTTGCAGTTGGCAACAATGATCGAGCATGATCCATAGAGCTTGTATATGGTATTTTACTAGATTGAACACAATCCAATCGTCAAAGTATACCTCCATAAACTTATGGATAAAATCCTTGAATGTTTCTACCACTATCTGAGAAAACACTACAGGGGAATTTTTCAATCCGAAGGGAATGACTATATATGCAAAGGACCCCCATTCAATTGCGAAGGCGGTCTTGGCCTAGTTCTCCTCTGCAATTCAAACTTGATGATATCCATAGAAGCCATCCGTGAATGAATAGGCTTCCCTAACTCCAAAATTTTCCAACACATTGTATGTGAACATAGTGGGGAAAGGGTCATGGGCACAAGTTTCGTTGAGGCTCCGTAGGTCGACACATATCCAAATCTCTCCATTTTTTTTGGTTGAACGACCATGGGACTGATCTAGTCAAATTATTCGATAGGGACAACGATCTTGATGTCCATCATGTGATCGATTTCCTTTCACACTTTTTCTTTGTATATAGGATTAAAATGGTAGGGTATTCTCTTTAATTGCTTGGTGTCAGGATTAAGTTATATCTTCATGGATCCTAAAGTTCCCATGATGCCCTTCATCTCAGAAAAAATTCAAGGAAATACGTTTTCATATTTTTTTAGTAGGTCAACCACCTAGGTGATGGTCTCCTTGTCCCATTAATCCCCAATAATGGCCATCTTTGGTGCTCCTCTATCCCAATATTGTGTTTCTTAGTTTTGATAGGGCCATTTTAATCTGGTGCGATTATCTCAGTCACCCTTCCCTTTAGAGCACATTCTCCTCTGGACTCTCAAATATCGATGCGTGGAGGTCGTAATTGTCAATGTCATCCATATCGATCTTCCAACAATGGACATCTTCCTTCATCTTGGCTACCGAATGGTGATATGAGTAGACCACCGGTGAACTAGCAACTTTTGGATGCCAATGAAAAATAAAATCCTTAACTCGACCAAGAGAAACGCTAAAGACTGGATCATCTAAAGTGAATCAAAATGTCGAAATTAAATGGGAGGTCATATGGGTCCACTCACTTGTTTTCCTTCCGACTTCTTCCTGGATATACTAGCTTCATGGGACCATATCCATGGTATGGAAAAATTGATGGACCCATTGGGATTGAGGTATTTTCTTATCAATCCAACATCGTTCACAAAAAGAGATATGTTCCTGAGGATCCTCATTCCCCTTATATTGGTTGGCCAGTTCAAAATCAACGATGGGATGGAAACGCACTTGTATGAACTCAACTTCCTACTCCTAGTTTTGAATATTTGGGCGATGATCCACCCACCACTGTGTCGAGGTACCATAAACCACAACATCCATGGCCTGGAGTCTCTGCTCCATGGGGATGGTATTTTTCATTTGGAATAGAAATGTCTCTACTGGTCCAATGCCATCAAACCACAGGGAATCATAAAGTTCTGACCCCATCCATCACACGACCCTTGTGATTTGGGTGAATCGCCTTGTTGAGACTTCATACAACTTATTATGCCATCTATCAATGGAATATTCATAATCCATGTCATATGAATTGAAACTCCTCTAACTTAACTCTTTTTCTGTGGTGGGGTTTATGTAGTCCTCCCTGCGACCTGTGACCTTGTAGATATTCTCAATTTATGAGATCTTATATGCATCCTCGTTGATAGGATAATTTTCACAGTCACCTTCATACGATCATGTGGTGCAACCATGTGCAGGGTTTCATTTTCAAATGACATTTGGCGCTTCTTCAAATTCAAGACTGCATTGTTGTCAAAGGCCCAGTCGATTCCTAACAACACAAAGTACATATCTGACTCATCCATGATTTCAATGACTTTGAACTCGGCCTTCATTTTTACCCCTTCTATATTTACCTCAACCTTCTCTAGCCCACTGATGGGATAGATATTATATTGGTTGGCTAATCAAAGTTGAATGGGTGACCAAACCAATTTTGGTTTCCCCATCGCTTCCCATGACTTATTGGGTAAACTTTTCACATATGATCCTAGTTCCAACATGAATCCATCCATATCATACCCACCAAGATATGCAGTCATCTTAAACTCTTATCCAATACACTTTTTCTTGTTGGCCTGAAAGAAATCTCTTTCTGGAAGCAGAGCTACAATGGTGGTCTCCTCTTCTTGGTATTTCATACAAGCAGTTAACATTTGAGTCAACTTGCTCGCATATTTTGTATCTCTTAGAAAACACAAATAGTAGTGCAAGAAGGTATTGACTTGATCTTCGACTTCTTCCATGTGACCAAGTTCGTGCAAGGATTTTTCATGCACTACGCATTGCAACTCTTCTTGGCGTTGTTTATATGCTTCATGCTCAACGTGTTGCAACATATTTTTTCTGCGTGCTTCTTCTATTTATCTTTGGGTGACGCACTGGATTTCTTCACATACACGATCTTCCTCCAAATACCTTTGTGTCCCACACTGTAGTTATTCATGGGCACAAGCTTCTTCCAACAACCTTTGTTTCACCCATTTCACTTCCTCACGGATCTGTGCTTCTTCTAGTGACCTATGCATTCCACTCTGAAATCCCCCCCAGACCCATTCCTATTCAAGGGACCTCTGAGTCACACATTGCAGTTCCTTGTATGCTCGTTCATCCTCCAAGGATCTCTATGCATCATGTAGAAACTAATTTTGTTGAGCTGCGTCAAACTTAGGAGGGGGTTGGGGTGCCTTCCTGATATTTCCTTCTACTTGTTGACCCAAAATTTCTCCAAGTTCTAAATATGCCCCTGTCTTCGCCCTTCCACAAGTTACTATCCAGATGTTTTCTTCTCCCTTCTTTTTCTAGTTTTTATACAACTCAACATGTACCATGTTACAATTACCCTTCTTTTCCTCCCACGTTTTTAGCAAGTCTGGATAATCCTCAGTTACATGTTTGGGACTATAACAATATGCGCAGAGCATGCACGGCTTAATGCAAAATCGTGATACATGACCAATCTCACCGCAATTGAAGCATGTGGGGGGTCTGACGCCTCCTCCACCATATCCTCGTCCACGACTGCATCCATATTCACCTTGAATTCCTCCTTGATATCTTCCTCTGTCACCTGTCCCGCGCTCACCACCCTTTTTTTCCTCTTGCATCTAGAATGCATCCTAGGTGGTATCTTGCATCATTTGGAGGGAGAGAAAACTGTTGATATCGTGGCCGACGGATTTACAAAATCACATAAGGGGGTGTGATTTGTTTCTTTGTATTTTTTTAAGGTGGGGTAGTGGGGTGGCACATGGCCCCATTGTCAGCATATTTCACACCATTCCGACTGTCTAGAGGGAAATGGACTCGACGCACCAGTCACCACATAGTTCATAAGGACCGGGAACTCATCTAGTCAATTCCCTTAGGAACGGTATGTAGTGCACCACACATGTTCATGCATGACTTTAGGTTTGGCCATATATTGCAACTATCTTGTTAGGTTAGATAGTTGTGATTGAACATGCGCCAACCTGACTAATTTTTATGCGCCTCTAGGTGTGGCTTCTAAATGCATATGGGGTAGAAACCACACAATCAACCATTCTTTATGTTGTACACTCTGGATCTGGAATTTCAACCTATCCAATAAAATTTTGAACCATTTTTCATAGTCCCAGATGGTCTCTCCTTCTTTCTACTTGATTTCCTTAATCTTTTTAATGCATTGGGACTCTAACTTCAGCTTCTAAAATTCCCAAAGCAGATCCTATTTGATCTCGGCCAAGGACTTCGCCTATCCTGCTGGTGCAATATCATTATATTTCATGTACCATGTCAGGGCCCAATCCTTGAATGTAGTGTCCAATTGCACTATCTTGGCTTCCTCTTCTATAACTCTCTTTACAGACCAGATCACCTCATAGGTAAACTAGTGTTGTTCGACATCATCTTTATCTGTTCCATGGAACATGGGTAATATTAGCGTACTATATTGATTGGCCATCTTGGGACCAAGGTTAGTTCCACTCCTCTGAATACTATTATCTAGATCCTTCCACACCACTATTGCTTGGGGTAAAGTATTAATGACTTCACCTTATTCTTCACTCATGTCATCACTTCTTTCCTCTTCTTCTCCCTCTTCAACTTCAACCTCTTCACTATATGTTATGTTTTCTTCTTGATTAAAAATGCGTAAGGGGTGTGGAACAAAGGGGGGTAAGACCATCTTCTCCTGAAATTTCTTGTGAGGGGACCCAAAGAGCCATCTAGCTGCAGTACTCATGCAAGACCATCCAACATTGTTAGTTCGTCTCCCCCACCACTAGGGGAGCCTCCATCTTCTTTCATGTTTGGCACCTCCACATTTTTATCCTTCTCCTCTTGATATGACTATGCACCACTACTATGCGCTCTTTCCTCTGGGCTGATCCACACACTACCACAATGTGAATCATCTCCCAGTCCAATCTGCACATTTCCACCTTGTGCATAGTTTGTTTCTCTTCCCATCATGTGAATTTAGCATACCGCCACTAGTCTGGGATACTCAGCATACCACCACTACACCGAGAGAAAAAATATTGTCGGAGTGGCACTCCACCATACTGTGTGACAACTTCTCTTCTTTTTATTGCGTGACTTTGTGACACTTCATGTTTCAAGTCCACCGATGCACCACAAATTTGTGCCTGCACACCATAACTATGCACTCTTCCTCTTCTCAAGGTTGCAACATCCCGCAACAACCAAAGGATATGGGCTTTGTCACCTACGCCCTCACAACCACTACTATCGCTACTAGTATCTTTGATTCCCACCCTCTTTGCAGGATGGGTATCGCGTGTGCTCCACTCTGGAAAAACATCCTCTCCCACACCATTTCCTGGCGTGATCTTCCTCTTCATTCTGGGCCCGACACCTCACTGCGCACCCTCAACTAACTCTTATTTATTCTTTCACTCATCTCTTCTTGCATATCTTTCGACACTTTTTCTCCTCTTCTCTTATAGGTCCATTCTCATCCTCACTTCATCTCAACAACTTCTTGGATCCTCCTTACTAGATCCATCCTCTATCTCTTCCCCCTTCCACCTTTTCTAGAAACCCCCCTAACGCAAATGGGTTTATTCAACCATCTTATCAGGTTCCATGCCAAATTATACTACCGACTCTGATGGAAACAAAGCCAAATTAAATTCTCCTTGCCTTTTTAAACATTCATGCAATAAACATGGAAATTATGTGAAAGAGAGTTCATGTAGATCAAAGTAAATATATCTGCATTTTCATTCTTTCACATTCACTCACAATACCTTTCATCTCTCATAGGGAAAATGCATCCTCTTTTGCTTATATCCTCTTTTTCTTATATCCAATCTTTAATTTACTCTTTAGATGGACGCCACCACATTTCTCTTTTCCTCCATCAATATTAACAAGACTTCAATTCTCTGCAACATAACCATTTGTTGGCACTAAGATATGCAATGTTGTTGCTTGAGTACACGCATGCATGCACACTGGCCTTCATAACACTGGGGGGTTTAAGACCTAGGGTTCATCTGGAGCATGTCCAAAAATACCCCCTAAGCACTGACATATCAATCCTCGGTCAAAGCCGAGGAAGGTCTCACCTGCGATGTAGAGAGGATCACAGAGACCATAACGTCTTGTGTTGGGGATGGAGGATAAAACATAACTAACATAACTTCAAATGGCATCCATGTAACTCATATATGATAATGTAACAAGGAATAAGAATTAAAACAATACACACACATGTGTTACTCATTCATCACAAACACATAATAAAATATAATTTCCATATCCTTAATACAATATATCCTTGGATTAGAATTCCGAAATTTGAAGTTTGAAAAATTAGGGTTTCCTCATAAAACTCTAAGTTGCAGTTGCAGTTGAAGTACCAATTTCAGTTGTAGTTGCAGTTGAAGTACCAGTTTTAAAAATTAGGGTTTCCTCATAAAACCCTAAGTTGCAGTTGCAGTTGAAGTACCAGTTTCAGTTGCAGTTGCAGTTGAAGTACCTGTATCAGTTGCAGTTGAAGTTGCAGTATCAGTTGTAGTTGAAGTTGCAGTATCAGTTGCAGTTAGAGCATCAATTGCAGTTGTAGTGCCAGTTCCTTCATACAAATTCCTTCATGCCAGTTGCAATACCAGTTGTAGTGCCAACACCAGTTGTAGTAACAATTGTAGTGAGAGTTTTTGTGAATTGTTGGCATTGATGTTTTATTGTCCTAGTGCGCCTTACCCTAGCAAAATACTATCAGAGGTGTGTACTTACATATGTTCAAACTGTAGCATTATTCTAAAGGGTATTTGCAAGAAAAAAGATCTTTTGTCTAAACAACAATCATAGATCCATAGGGATCTCAAATCCAAAATATTCAGAGGAACAATGCACATCAGGTTTGATGAATTTAATATGCCTCTATTTGTTATGGAATTATTGTGATCTTATGAACATCTAGGTTGTGTTTTGATCTGTTGAAGTTATGATTATCATACTAATCATTGGTCAAAATTAAAGTCAAAGTATTAGATTGATTAAAGTTGAGATTATAGAGTTTATTCTCTAACCCAGTTTTCTGTCAAGAAAGAATATTATCTTAGTACAGAGGACATGTTGAATAAAATACTTGTCATCTTGAGTGAAGGAGACTCAGAAGAAAAGAGACACACTCATTCTTGAGGACAAGATTCCAAGTTCTAGGATTGATTGATTAAATTGATAAGATTCAAATTT
>SNQJ01S0156553.1:11175-22281 GCA_010110895.2 Picea sitchensis | reverse complement strand
GACTTGGATCTTGAAGCCATTTCTTTTTTCTTGGCTTCTGCGTACTTTTTGTTTTCTGCATACTCTTCAAGTGCTTTTGTGGCCTTCACAACAAGTTTTGCGCTTGAAATGGGACAAATCTCCACCTCATTCCTTGGAATTTTCACAAGGTGATATTTTAGCCTTTATACCCCACCGCTCATTTTTTCCCCACATAGCTTGCATGAGAGATGTTGTTGATTCCCTGGAGTAGTAGGCTCACGATACTCCCAAAATGGATCCAATGCCTTTGGCATCTTTAATATGGAAAAATATGAACCCAGGGCAAAAAAAAATCATTTTTTAGCATGTGTTATTGATGAAAAAATGAAAATTTAAAAATCAGAGATAAATCAATTATGTATCTAGAATTCAAACTTGGTTTTGAACCCGAAATAGACACACAAATTTTTAAACTAATTTACATTGATCTAGGGCAAGAAAATTCCAAAAACGTTTTTGGGCATACATGGCAAGAAAGAAAATCACATAACAGTGGAAAAAAATGGTTTTTGATCCATCAAAAATCTATTTTGAAGATGTAAAACTCATTGTCACTGAAAAACTATGAAAATCTATGGTGGAAAAATGAGAAATAATGGGCAAATTTTTTTACTTACCTCCAAATGCAAAAACTGTGAAATTGACTAAAAATTCCAATGCCAAATCCACAAATTTGACCCTTGAATCCACAAAATCCCAATGGCAAACTCTTCCTTGGCTGGTTGAATGGCTTGGCTCTCCTCCTTGGATAATTGCAAAAATAAAACCAAAAAAAACCCTCACGAAGTCTTAAACCCACAGACTTTTTGCGTAGGCGAGTTTTTCTCATCGACTCGCGATTTTTCTGATTTTTTGAGCAAAATATTGCTCGATTTTTTCTGCGATTTTTTGAGAAAAAATCGTTTTTGAGTTGGAATCGCGATTTTGGCGATTTATTAACGATTTTTGTAACAGAGGTTATCGCACAATCTGTAGCTTGAAAAAATCCCAACCCAAACCACAAAGGTGAGACAACTATAGGAGTACCCACCCACTGTCACCTTAGATAGACACTCCCCTCGCTTTAATGATGATGAAATCACCACAAGGAGGGTATATCGGTGACCCTAGGGGGATTGAGATGGAAAGTGGGAGAATGATCAATGAACACCCCTATACGTCAAGATTTGAGGAGTAAGGCTTAAGAGTGATTCGTGTAGATGGTAAATGGTTGTCAAGTATTGTGTACTTTCAAAACATTGTTAGCCCTTCCTAGAACAAGACAAATGATCGATATAAAAGACTTAAACCAGTTAGGATCAAGAAAGAATGATTGTTGTCCCGAATTGCAGCAGTATTGGAATATATATATCACCAAATGAACAAGTTATGATAGTTGCAAATTATCTATCAAAATCATGTACAAGATACTTGGAAATAAAGCTAACAATGAGTAGATAAACTTCCAATGATTGGAGCAAGACCTTGATAGCAATTAGGGGGCTCTTAGTAGATGTTATTAGCAAGTATTAGAACAGCCTTATGGTTGTAGCAAACAATTGCTATAACAAAAATTTCTAGCCACCAAAATCAACAAGTAAACCATCCAAAAGATAGCCAATAACCAGTAAAACAATCACCAAGGTTTACAAGTGAAGTTCAGCAGTACAATAATGAGTAAAAAGTGAAAGAAGATGAGTTTTGTTGCAGCCCTAATGACTGAAGCATGAATTTGTAACAACAAAGAGAATTACTTGGCTAAACTAGACGCCCCTAAGGCTCAAAGAAGCTTAAAGCATGAAGAATTGATTCCAACTTGAACAAATGCAATATCTTATAAATTCACGTATACCAATGCAATGATTTTATATCTCCAATGAAAATAGATTAATGCCTTATCAATTGGGTTAATGGAGTCTCTTGTTTAAGAGTTATGGTTTGTTACTTCTCTAGGGGTGTAAGTATTTTTACTCTCCAGAGCAAACCACCCTAGCAAGGTAAATCTACAAGGGTGTAAGCCTTTTTACTCCTTGTAGCAACCTTTGCAAGATAGCTTATTGAAGACAATAATGATAGATCTTGGTGGAGGGTGTATGACTTTATACTCCTCCAAGGAAATGACAAATCTAGCTTGAAATAAGAAGAGAAAAACATAATTAATGCAGAAAATCCTTACCAATTTCAAGAAAAGCATGAAAACCCCTCTTTTACAAAGAACATTCCACCACAATAGCAAGAACAAAGATTCCAAGAGATAGTGCTAGCCTTCCTTCCAATAGACAAGTAACAAGCATCCACAAGAGAGAGATAAAGAAAAATGCCCAATTAGGGCGAAAATTTCAGCCATGTAATATGTAATTCTCAAGTGAGGTATGATAAAATGACAATGGGGTGACCTTTGTTTATATGAGGTCACCTAAAACCCATTTGTCCACTTTTTAAAATGTCAACAAAAAATTAGGGAGGTTGACCTCCTCTATTTTCCCTTTACAACTTAAAATCAAAAAATACATAAAGTAAAATCCCTTTTAGGGGTGACGTCGTGCCCTAAAGGGTGACACTAGGCCTCCAAGGGAGACGTTTTGGCCTTTCATGAAGAATGTTAGGCCTCCAAAGGCCATGTGCCATGCCACCAAGTGCTCTAGTGCACGCCAAGTGTCTCTCTCTCCATCAAACCATGTCACATCACCATCAACCATGAGAAACCCCATCAAAAACCCTAAGCCCATGTGACGTCTAAGGCTTAGGAGATGACGTCTTAGGCCTCCAAAGGCCATTATTGGGATGCTAGGGGCTGGAATGTGATCACCTCATGGTATTCAAGTGCCTCCAAAGGAGATGGAGCGCATCATCCAACCTGTGGGCTTCATGCCCCAATGAAAGTCCAAACAACCTTGTGCCTTCATGATAAGACTTCCACCTGGCAAGGCCCTGCAAAGACAAAAAAATTCTCTCTCCAAGGGTCCACAAGTCACAAGTATCATGTCAAGTAATCCATATCTAATAAAAGAACCACCCAAACATGTGCATCACCCTTTTCAAAATAAAGAAATGCTCAAAGACCTTATACAACTTGCCAAATTTAAATATGGGAGGGTTGTCAAGGTGCCCTATTGGGTGGATCATTCCCCAAGTCAAGGAGCGTTTCCCAAGAAGACCCTCTCTAAGTCATGTGAAAGAGTATGTGGTGGATGGGAGTGTAACTTTTGGGCATGGGGTTTCTTGACATACAAGGGCTCATATTGTCTCATTTATGGGTACCTTTGTAGAGGGTGTGTTGCATCCTTGTTTTCAGTGCAACCTTTTTCCAATCCCTTTTATTTGCCATTAATTGATCAAGGTCCGAACATTGGGTACTATATGTAAGGGAAAGTAAAGAGTATTGCAATGCCACTTGAGGCTAGAACACATCGAGTGCCATGTGCAAGGAAAGTAAAAGAAACCACAATGCATTCCCTCAACAAGTGGGACATTTATTAGTTATGTGTTTTATTTTACAGGTCCTTGAATTTTGTGAAGAAGAACCATTTCATTGCTCTGAGGACCATTAGGGTGAGCATCTAGATGATTAATATTTGGCTTTTATCTTTTGCCAGCTACAAGCCTATGGGCCTTCATCCTTTTCTTCCCATGACGAGGTGCAAACCCTTCTTGGGTCAATATGCTTGAAAAACCCAAAATATGAGGATACGAAAGGGAAGAAGTATGAAGAGTGATAATTATGTGTGGGAATGGTACGATGACTCTTCAAGGAGACCCCCTAGTAGCAGCCTTTTTCCCGAGGGTAACCCTCTTACTAGAACAACATGTCAACCACCAAGGTGAAATGAGGCAAAAAACATAATTTCCAAGCAAACATTTTCAAAATCAAGAAAGGATCCTTTGCAACATGTTCAAATGCTTCAAATATTAAAATGACACTTACCACGATATCAGACTTGTTACCTCATGAAGCAAGACTTGTTGTCCTCTGTGGGCCAAGCTGGTGGGGTGGACGTTGCTACCATCAGTTAAATGGTGACGTGTAGTAAAATAGGGGCCTCTACCTTCTCATTTGCCTCTCAGTACTCCATGTCTTCAACCTTAGGACCTCGAGACATCATTTCCTTAGTTATCCCTAGAAATGGGGGATAACAGGTACCTAGGGACTCCCCCATGAGGTTGGTAAGCACCAACCCGAATGAAGAGGAGGTTTGCCCATGACATTTTGAGGCATTCACTCCTTGAATTAGCCCTTTTCTATCGTTGATTTTACCCATATATCAGATCTGATTGGAGGGTAGAAAAGTGTGCTGGTGGGCACCTGGTTTTGGGTATTAGCCTACCTCTCCTTGAAACCTTGGCATCCCATATTCGACCCCTATTTGGAAAAACCCAAAAGCATTCCCATCTGGATCAAGTTCCCAAGGCTTCCACTAGAGTTTTGTTCGGTTCCTTTTCTAACAAAGTTCGACAATTTGATGGGAAAAACTATTTGAGTTAATGATTCCTTCAAAGATTCATCCTACAGATTTGTCACTAGGATACTGGTGGATATAGACACCAGGGAGGGTTTATGGGAATCTTTGGAAGTTGAGTTTGGTGGTTCGGTGCATGTTGAGATATCACACTATCAGAATATCCCTTTCAAATGTTTGAGTTGTCATGCTCATGGCCACCTTGCAACGAGTTGTTCACTTCCTTTTATCAAGTGTGTCTGGAGGAGGAAAGAGGTTGCTCAGGGGGGGTAATCTAGGGTACACAAGAGAAACATCATCATCGAGACACTCCCAAAATCGACTTGTATTTCAGGCCTGAAGGACTTGTCACCCTCGGACCATATTTTGGAGCCAAAGTCTTGTCCTGTATCCATTTTGAAAGAAGCCATACAAGCGAAGAATCTATCGGGGGAGGACAATACACCTACTACTACTGTCTTTTTGGACACCGAGGGGGAATCTTGACTTGATTCTGGGAAAGAATTTCAAAAAGGTTCTATGAAAGTTGATCCAGATCAGAAAGCTGCCAACTATTCAGGTAAGTCTAATTCGCCTCTCCGCTCTTTTGTAGATCCTTTGGGTGGTGAAACATTTTGGCCAACCCCTATTGAGTCCAATCTTCATAACAAAAAGGGTAAGAAGAACCCCACCTCCTCCATGGCGGTTAATGACCCGATTTTGAATACCAACTCTTTTGACTCTGGAACTAGCTTGTTGGCCCTCGACCAAGTTTTGAGGAAACATTGGTCGTGTTTGACCATTTTTGGGTACTTCGACAGGCTGGTCGAAGACGGAGCGCCCAGGCGAAGCGGAGATCGCGGGATCTCGCCCATTTTGTGAGTTTTTGGGGATTTTAGGGTTTATGTAACGGGTATGGGATGTCGGCCCATGGGTTTACCCATGCTTAGGCCTTTTTGTAAAGTATAAATAAGTAGTTAGGCGATGTAAGTAGTAGATGTCATTGGCTTAGTGCATGACTAGAGTATGTTAAGACTTGCAGAGATAAGTGCAAGTGATTGTAGAGATTTTGTGCACAGACTGTGTAAGGCTTTGTGCCCTGACCTAATTCGGGGAAGGAGGATCTGGCGAGGTGCGCGCAGATCTCCTGTCCTTTGTGGAGTTGGCTCTGTGGCTTTGTGCACAGGAGCAGAGGAATGTAAGAAGCTTGAAGACTAATAAAGAAGAAGAAGAAGAAGTTGGTGGATGTAGCCCCACACTGGGGTGAACTACGTATATCCTGTGTTGATGTGTTTTGTACAATGTTGTTCATGTTGTTTATGTATTTATCTGCTTAGTGCACTGATCTTGATGTATGTTAGATAGATGTATGGATGCTTAGTGCTCTATTGATGGTAAATGAATGCTAGATCTGAGTTAATGCTATGTGCTAAATGATTGGAAGTGTTTGATCTGGTTATTACCGCGTTGTTCTGTACTTAGGGTTTGATCTGCGATGTGAATGAGAAAAATAACCTAATGCATATTGTTGGCTAAGTGCTCTGCTAAGTGTTGTAATCATAGATCTGTGTCCCAGCTAGGTTGTAGACACATGAGTCCTGCAATCCCCCCTGCCTCTACCTCGGGTGAGACTTCATCTGCTTCGCAGGTGTTGCCGAAAGGGACGATAGTTAGGGTTTTGTGGTGCGTTGTTAAAGCGTTGAACCCTGGGTCTGCTCCTGTGCCAACAAATGGTTCCGTTGCCGGGATCTGAAACTATAATTGTTGGGAACTGAAGAAAAGAGAAAGTTCTGTGTGTAGATCTGTTGTTGTAGTGCGCAATATTCTACTTGACTTGCGAAGCTTTGTGCTAAGAGAGAAGCCCGATCTGAAGAAAAGAGGTAAGATCTTAAAGATTTTTGCTCTGGTAAAGGTAAGATAAGTGAAAATTTTTGCTTCGAAAGTATGAATCTAGGTATGTTTGATAGATTTTGTCTTAGTCTGAAAACTAGAGCACAAATAGAAGAAAGAGTTGATCTGAATAAATTTGATAGAGATAGTGAAAGATATGCTATTCCTATGCATAGAAAGAATTTTTGGACTAACAAATGGATGCAGGAACCTAGAAAGAATTTTTGCAGATTGCAGGTCCATCATTGTGATCCCAATGCGCAGTACAGGAAAGGCTATGGATCATTTAAAAGAAAGAAAGGATTGACACTGTGTTATAATTGCAGAAGACCGGGACATATTGCTAAGGAATGCCCTAGTATAGGTCCTATTTGTTCTGTTGTAAAGCTATTGGCCATGAAGTTGAGGATTGCCCTAGAAAGATTGCCAAAGTTGAAAAGATGAACATAAGACAAGAAAACTATGAAGAAGGTCAAGAAACTAAGGATATGTTAAAGAACCAAAAAGAATCAGAGACTATATTATTACAGATGAAAGAAACACTGAATGATCACAGAGACATCAATTTACCAGAGATCTTAAAAGAGAAGCAGCGCATAGAAACCAGAATAGGAGACTTCGACATAGACTGTGTATTGGATGAAGAAACACATGTGAACATTATGCTAGAAAGCACTTGGAAAATTTTGGGAAACCCTGTTATGGTACATTCATTAGGAAGGATAGGTATGTTTAAAGGAAAGATGATAACCCTATGTGGAAGAGTTACTAATGTACCTATGATTGCTCATGAGACATCGACCCGAGAAGAATTTGAAGTTATCAAGTTTGCCGAGAACAACACCCCTCATGGATTTTTGTTAGGAAAGACCTGGATTGAGAAAGATCATATCCGAAGGAAAGCAGAGGAGGAAGCTACAAAACAGAAAAAAACAAGAATTAAGGGACTTCATAGCTAGAAAAATAGAGTGACTAATACAAGAACAAGAGGATAAGTCAAAGCAACAGAGGGCCATACAATTAGTTGTCGAAGTTGAAAGAACACAAGAAGATTTAAAGAACCTGTCCATGCAGGAAATAAGTGTATCCACCCCGGAAATAGTAAGAGAAGAGGTATTACACTCGAACCCTTTGAAAGACCCTCAGCGGTGCGAAGTTACTACGCTAAGAGAAGATAAGAATACGAATGAAAAGAGGAATCCAGAGACTCAGATCACAGGAAAGAAGGCAAGAAAACTCAATGAGAAGAAAACAAAGTTTAAAAAACTGCAGGAAGTTCCAAAGAAGACTTCGCAAAAAGCAGACTTGTCAAACTTGAACCTCACCGAAATAGCAGAACCGCGCAGAATGGGACTTCCCCACGGCGAATGATGCTCCTGAACAGTTAGAAACACAGTTATTGCCGAAAAGACCATTGTTGGACCGTTGAGATCGCGCCACAACGGACGGATTCGTATTTATTGAGGCATTCCTGCCCGTTGGAGGAATCTGTTGCGACATCGCTTGTTTAACCCGTCGGATGCTGCGCCAAGACAACTTTTTGCAAACTGTGATATCTGAGCTAACTAAGAACCCATTATATCGTGTTCTGCTTTCTAGACCTCGCCATCCATCTGATTGCCTTGTATGTATGTTCACCTACCCGAGTTAATCGATTACGAGTGTGCATGTCAGGAGAACGTAGCGCAGTAGAGAAGTCTGTGGAGGAAATTCGGATAGATCTCATGGCTGAGAGAGTCAAGTCTGTAGGGATACAAGCGTCGTCGACAAGAGGATTGCAAGCATCCCCTTTGACTACACGTCATTCTAGCCGAACCGCGACTCAGAAACAAAGCAAGCACCACGACGATCTGGCGAACACGAAGCAGATCTCGTCGGTCTTGCCGGACTACATACCACCTTTCACTGGTGCAGTAAACCGCGACAGTGTCCCACGTGATTTCGAGTACACGTTGATCACTGCGTACCTGCCGAAGGGGATACGTGCAGTTGGACCCCAATTGGGATTGATCCCAGCTCTCAAGATCAGTGACTTCAACCTCGGAGATCAGAAGAATTATGCGATCCTCGCACCGCACAGGTACTTGATGAAGACGACTAGGAAGAAGCCCAAGATAGTTCCCCAGTCGTGGATTAAAGAGATCACACGATCAACAATTTTGAATGTGATGAAGATCCCACACTTTGGCCGACATCAAGAGGTTAACGCTTGCGTTAAACTCCTCCTGCCGTGCTACCATGGAGGTTATCTTTGGTTAGATAGGCGCATCACTGTGGATTCGACGTTGATCCACTTGATCACAGGACTGAGCATGCAAGGACCAGACCCTCACTAGTTCTACCCAGGGAAGACGTCAGATCGCTCCCTGGCACAGCGCATCAAGGAGGCCTATGGCGATGTAGAGAAGGGGAAGCGAGGCTACAAGGTAGCCTCTATTCAAGATGGCGTAGTGCGCCTTGCTTGTCCGTTGATAGTTGGCAAGCTCGTCATAAAGAACCGACCAACACAAGTCACAGGGTTCGTAGTGGACCTCGCAGGGAAGTGCGTTGAAGGAATGCAGATGAACTGAGCGAGCTACCTCGTCAACGAGTTGGAAAAGGACTGTCGCGAAGCGCAAGACCAAGGGTACGAATTCCACTTCAGTTGGTTACTGTTGCTCATTGCATTTGTTGCTTGGCAGATGCCGGAAGGAGCAACATTCCCTAAAGTTGAGCCATCAGAGTTGTTGGCCACAAGGTTCTCCACCTTGTGGTACATGAATGATATGGCGAAGCAATGGCAGTCGAATGTTGTCTTCCATACTTACTACCTACATCATTCCCCCAAATGACACCAAATACACTCCATCAGTACATATCGTTCGCAAAGTTTCGCGCAGACTGACACTTCATTTATATCACTACGCGTAATGATGAAAGTAAGGAGGAGTTGAAGTCCTACTATAAGTTAACCGAGGAAGACATGGAAGAGATCACTAAGGAATGGCCAGCAGAATTCCTTGTACTAGTGGAAGATGCAGAACTGTCTGACCCCGACATCATCGGAAGTCCTTTGGTCACCCGGACTGAGTATGATGGACAGAGCAGCGCAAAGAAAAAGGAGGAAGTGCAGGACATAGAAAGTGATGAGAAGGACAACGCATCGGAGGAAACTACGCCTAACTCACCTGCAGGAGGAGGAGGAGACGAAGTAAACCAAGAAAAAATAAGAGAAGGAGACAAGCAAGAAAAGGGCGAAGTGACACCGCCAAAGGATCCCCTTACAAAGGTCGAGACGTCAAAGAAAAGGAAGGTTTATTGGCAGAAACCCTCAGCACGGAAGAAAACCCGAGCCAATAAGCCTCAGTCACAGAATGTGCTCACAGTGGACGATATCGAGCTCATCATCACAGCCGTAGAAGATGCTTCAGAAGATATCCTGCAGAGACATCAAGCGAAGCAAGAAACTCTGTATGACAGAATAGAGAAGGAGCTCAAAGACATCCAGCAAGCTATCCATTCGAACCGCGCAGTCTCTATTGCGCCTTCTTCATCAGAAAGTGTAGAATTGGGGGATGAGCACACCCAATTACGCAGATTAGCAAATGCAACAGAGGCTCGACTTTGTCGAGCCCAAGAAGAAAAGGAACAAGCTACAGAAGCCATGAAGCAAGAAAATGAGGAGGCCTTACAGCAACTTCGAGTTGCGCAGCAGGAGAAAAGTGAAATTCAGGCGAAGTTCGAGCAGAACAATGCGAAGATACAGGAAGAAAAAGACCAACTGCTCGCAGAGTAGATTGCGATCAAAGAGGCAGTGACTAGAGCACTTCGCTCTATGTCGGGCTTGGCACAGGAGGAACCAGAATCAACTGAGATACAAGTGGGGAAGCTCGCTGAGGTCATTCAGCAACTTCAAGCACGGATAATAGAGTTAGAACTCCAAGCAGTACCTAACACTCTGTAAGAAGTGCGCGATCAGAGGGAAGAAGCTGCCAGAAGCGCAGTAGAAAGAATCAGGGCATTGGCCTCGGAGTGTAAGCAACTAAGTGATCGAAGTGCGCAGACCTATGAGCGCCTTGCAGAAGATCCAGAGCTGAGGAAATTGGAAGCACAACTCCAGGAGGCGAAGCAGCAGGCATCTACTATGAAAGCATAGATGATGTTGCTTACTGCAGTTGAGAAGATGAAGAGGTTGTAGGAGCAGCGCGCAGTTCAGCAGCAGGTTACTGCTATCCAGAGCAAGGTCATGGAAGTGACACAGAGGCTCCAGCCGGTGCAAGACGAAGCTTGCACGCTTTTTGAAGAGATCGAAGGACAGGGGTCACAGCGGGAACAAGTAGTTACGACAGTGGAACAATGCCTAGAAGGGCCTGTCACCAAGCAAGTAATTCAGAAGTTCGTCGAGCAGGAGGCTCTGGCGAAGCAGCAATTCGAGGCAGCTCAAGCTAAGCTCAAGGCCTTCGAAGCAGTGTTACCCAGATCAGAGTGACTCGGGACGAGTCATAGGTGAGTGTTTGGGGCCTGTTGGCCCTCGACCAAGTTTTGAGGAAACATTGGTTGTGTTTGACCATTTTTTAGGACTTCGACAGGCTGGTCGAAGACGGAGCGCCCAGGCGAAGTAGAGATCGCAGGATCTCGCCCATTTTACAAGCTTTTTGGGCTTTTAGGGTTTATGTAACGGGTATGGGATGTCGGCCCATGGGTTTACCCATGCTTAGGCCTTTTTGTAAAGTATAAATAAGTAGCTAGGCGATGTAAGTAGTAGAGGTCATTGGCTTAGTGCACGACTAGAGTATGTTAA
>SNQJ01S0156553.1:0-11141 GCA_010110895.2 Picea sitchensis | reverse complement strand
GACTTGGATCTTGAAGCCATTTCTTTTTTCTTGGCTTCTGCGTACTTTTTGTTTTCTGCATACTCTTCAAGTGCTTTTGTGGCCTTCACAACAAGTTTTGCGCTTGAAATGGGACAAATCTCCACCTCATTCCTTGGAATTTTTGCAAGGTGGTATTTTAGCCTTTATACCCCACTGCTCATTTTTCCCCCACATAGCTTGCATGAGAGATGTTGTCGATTCCCTGGAGTATTAGGCTCACGATACTCCCAGAATGGATCCAATGCCTTTGACATCTTTAATATGGAAAAATATGAACCTAGGGCAAAAAATAATCGTTTTTTAGCATGTGTTATTGATGAAAAAATGAAAATTTAAAAATCAGAGATAAATCAATTATGTATCTAGCATTCAAACTTGGTTTTGAACCCGAAATAGACACACAAATTTTTAAACTAATTTACATTGATCTAGGGCAAGAAAATCCCAAAAACGTTTTTGGGCATACATGGCAAGAAAGAAAATCACATAACAGTGGAAAAAAATGGTTTTTGATCCATCAAAAATCTATTTTGAAGATGTAAAACTCATTGTCACTGAAAACCTATGAAAATCTATGGTGGAAAAATGAGAAATAATGGGCAAATTTTTTTACTTACCTCCAAATACAAAAACTGTGAAATGGACTAAAAATTCCAATGCCAAATCCACAAATTTGACCCTTGAATCCACAAAATCCCAATGGCAAACTCTTCCTTGGCTAGTTGAATGGCTTGGCTCTCCTCCTTGGCTAATTGCAAAAATAAAACCAAAAAAAACCCTCACGAAGTCTTAAACCCGCGGACTTTTTGCGTAGGCGAGTTTTTCCCATTGACTCGCGATTTTTCCGATTTTTTGAGCAAAATATCGCCCGATTTTTTCTGCGATTTTTTGAGAAAAAATCGTTTTTGAGTTGAAATCACGATTTATCGCGATTTTGGCGATTTATTAACGAATTTTGTAACAGAGGTTATCGCAAAATCTGTAGCTTGAAAAAAGCCCAACCCAAACCACAAATGTGAGACAACTATAGGAGTACCTACCCACTGTCACCTTAGATAGACACTCCCCTCGCTTTAATGATGATGAAATCACCACAAGGAGGGAATCTCGGTGACCCTAGGGGGATTGAGATGGAAAGTGGGAGAATGATCAATGAACACCCCTATAGGTCAAGATTTGAGGAGTAAGGCTTAAGAGTGATTCATGTAGATGGTAAATCGTTGTCAAGTATTGTGTACCTGCAAAACATTGTTAGCCCTTCCTAGAACAAGACAAATGATCGATATAAAAGACTTAAACCAGTTAGGATCAAGAAAGAATGATTGTTGTCCCAAATTGCAGCAGTATTGGAATATATATATCAGCAAATGAACAAGTTATGACAGTTGCAAATTATCTATCAAAATCATGTACAAGATACTTGGAAATAAAGCTAACAATGAGTAGATAAACTTCCAATGATTGGAGCAAGACTTTGATAGCAATTAGGGGGTTGTTAGTAGATATTATCAGCAAGTATTAGAACAGCCTTATGGTTGTAGCAAACAATTGCTATAACAACAATTTCTAGCCACCAAAATCAACAAGTAAACCATCCAAAAGATAGCCAATAACCAGTAAAACAATCACCAAAGTTTACAAGTGAATTTCAGCAGTACAATAATAAGTAAAAAGTGAAAGAAGATGAGTTTTGTTGCAGCCCTAATGACTGAAGCATGAATTTGTAACAACAAAGAGAATTACTTGGCTAAACTAGACGCCCCTAAGGCTCAAAGAAGCTTAAAGCATGAATAATTGATTCCAGCTTGAACAATTGCAATATCTTATAAATTCACGTATACCAATGCAATGATTTTATATCTCCAATGCAAATAGATTAATGCCTTATCAATTGGGTTAATGGAGTATCTTGTTTAAGAGTTATGGTTTATTACTTCTCTAGGGGTGTAAGTATTTTTACTCCCCAGAGAAAACAACCCTAGCAAGGTAAATCTACAAGGGTGTAAGCCTTTTTACTCCTTGTAACAACCTTTGCAAGATAGCTTATTAAAGACAATAATGATAGGTCTTGGTGGAGGGTGTATGACTTTATACTCTTCCAAGGGTTTAGACAAATCTAGCTTGAAACAAGAAGAGAAAAACACAATTAATGCAGAAAATCCTTACCAATTTCAAGAAAAGCATGAAAACCCCTCTTTTACAAAGAACATTCCACCACAATAGCAAGAACAAAGATTCCAAGAGATAGCGCTAGCCTTCCTTTCAATAGACAAGTAACAAGCATCCACAAGAGAGAGAGCAAAATGCCCAATTAGGGCAAAAATTTCAGCCATGTAATATGTAATTCTCAAGTGAGTTATGATAAAATGACAATGGGGTGACCTTTGTTTATATGAGGTCACCTAAAACCCATTTGTCCACTTTTTAAAATGTCAACAACAAATTAGGGAGGTTGACCTCCTCTATTTGCCCTTTACAACTTAAAATAAGAAAATACATAAAGTAAAATCCCTTTTAGGGGTGACGTCATGCCCTAAAGGGTGACGCTAGGCCTCCAAGGGAGACGTTTTGGCCTTTCATGAAGAATGTTAGGCCTCCAAAGGCCATGTGCCATGCCACCAAGTGCTCTAGTGCATGCCAAGTGTCTCTCTCTCCATCAAACCATGTCACATCACCATCAACCATGAGAAACCCCATCAAAAACCCTAAGCCCATGTGACGTCTAGGGCTTAGGAGATGACGTCTTAGGCATCCAAAGGCTAACGTTGGGATGCTAGGGGTTGGAATGTGATCACCTCATGGTATTCAAGTGCCTCCAAAGGCAACGTTCATCCTCTCATGTGTCCAAGGAGAGGGAGCGCATCATCCAACATGTGGGCTTCATGCCCCAATGAAAGTCCAAGCAACCTTGTGCCTTCATGATAAGACTTCCACCTGGCAAGGCCCTGTAAAGACAAAAAAATTCTCCCTCCAAGGGTCCACAAGTCACAAGTATCATGTCAAGTAAGCCATATTTAATAAAAGAACCACCCAAACATGTGCATCACCCTTTTCAAAATAAAGAAATGCTCAAAGACCTTATACAACTTGCCAAATTTAAATATGGGAGGGTTGTCAAGGTGCCCTATTGGGTGGATCATTCCCCAAGTCAAGGAGCGTTTCCCAAGAAGACCCTCTCTAAGTCATGTGAAAGAGTATGTGGTGGATGGGAGTGTAACTTTTGGGCATGGGGTTTCTTGACATACAAGGGCTCATATTGTCTCATTTATGGGTACCTTTGTAGAGGGTGTGTTGCATCCTTGTTTTCAGTGCAACCTTTTTCCAATCCCTTTTATTTGCCATTAATTGATCAAGGTCCGAACATTGGGTACTATATGTAAGGGAAAGTAAAGAGTATTGCAATGCCACTTGAGGCTAGAACACATCGAGTGCCATGTGCAAGGAAAGTAAAAGAAACCACAATGCATTCCCTCAACAAGTGGGACATTTATTAGTTATGTGTTTTATTTTACAGGTCCTTGAATTTTGTGAAGAAGAACCATTTCATTGCTCTGAGGACCATTAGGGTGAGCATCTAGATGATTAATATTTGGCTTTTATCTTTTGCCAGCTACAAGCCTATGGGCCTTCATCCTTTTCTTCCCATGACGAGGTGCAAACCCTTCTTGGGTCAATATGCTTGAAAAACCCAAAATATGAGGATACGAAAGGGAAGAAGTATGAAGAGTGATAATTATGTGTGGGAATGGTACGATGACTCTTCAAGGAGACCCCCTAGTAGCAGCCTTTTTCCCGAGGGTAACCCTCTTACTAGAACAACATGTCAACCACCAAGGTGAAATGAGGCAAAAAACATAATTTCCAAGCAAACATTTTCAAAATCAAGAAAGGATCCTTTGCAACATGTTCAAATGCTTCAAATATTAAAATGACACTTACCACGATATCAGACTTGTTACCTCATGAAGCAAGACTTGTTGTCCTCTGTGGGCCAAGCTGGTGGGGTGGACGTTGCTACCATCAGTTAAATGGTGACGTGTAGTAAAATAGGGGCCTCTACCTTCTCATTTGCCTCTCAGTACTCCATGTCTTCAACCTTAGGACCTCGAGACATCATTTCCTTAGTTATCCCTAGAAATGGGGGATAACAGGTACCTAGGGACTCCCCCATGAGGTTGGTAAGCACCAACCCGAATGAAGAGGAGGTTTGCCCATGACATTTTGAGGCATTCACTCCTTGAATTAGCCCTTTTCTATCGTTGATTTTACCCATATATCAGATCTGATTGGAGGGTAGAAAAGTGTGCTGGTGGGCACCTGGTTTTGGGTATTAGCCTACCTCTCCTTGAAACCTTGGCATCCCATATTCGACCCCTATTTGGAAAAACCCAAAAGCATTCCCATCTGGATCAAGTTCCCAAGGCTTCCACTAGAGTTTTGTTCGGTTCCTTTTCTAACAAAGTTCGACAATTTGATGGGAAAAACTATTTGAGTTAATGATTCCTTCAAAGATTCATCCTACAGATTTGTCACTAGGATACTGGTGGATATAGACACCAGGGAGGGTTTATGGGAATCTTTGGAAGTTGAGTTTGGTGGTTCGGTGCATGTTGAGATATCACACTATCAGAATATCCCTTTCAAATGTTTGAGTTGTCATGCTCATGGCCACCTTGCAACGAGTTGTTCACTTCCTTTTATCAAGTGTGTCTGGAGGAGGAAAGAGGTTGCTCAGGGGGGGTAATCTAGGGTACACAAGAGAAACATCATCATCGAGACACTCCCAAAATCGACTTGTATTTCAGGCCTGAAGGACTTGTCACCCTCGGACCATATTTTGGAGCCAAAGTCTTGTCCTGTATCCATTTTGAAAGAAGCCATACAAGCGAAGAATCTATCGGGGGAGGACAATACACCTACTACTACTGTCTTTTTGGACACCGAGGGGGAATCTTGACTTGATTCTGGGAAAGAATTTCAAAAAGGTTCTATGAAAGTTGATCCAGATCAGAAAGCTGCCAACTATTCAGGTAAGTCTAATTCGCCTCTCCGCTCTTTTGTAGATCCTTTGGGTGGTGAAACATTTTGGCCAACCCCTATTGAGTCCAATCTTCATAACAAAAAGGGTAAGAAGAACCCCACCTCCTCCATGGCGGTTAATGACCCGATTTTGAATACCAACTCTTTTGACTCTGGAACTAGCTTGTTGGCCCTCGACCAAGTTTTGAGGAAACATTGGTCGTGTTTGACCATTTTTGGGTACTTCGACAGGCTGGTCGAAGACGGAGCGCCCAGGCGAAGCGGAGATCGCGGGATCTCGCCCATTTTGTGAGTTTTTGGGGATTTTAGGGTTTATGTAACGGGTATGGGATGTCGGCCCATGGGTTTACCCATGCTTAGGCCTTTTTGTAAAGTATAAATAAGTAGTTAGGCGATGTAAGTAGTAGATGTCATTGGCTTAGTGCATGACTAGAGTATGTTAAGACTTGCAGAGATAAGTGCAAGTGATTGTAGAGATTTTGTGCACAGACTGTGTAAGGCTTTGTGCCCTGACCTAATTCGGGGAAGGAGGATCTGGCGAGGTGCGCGCAGATCTCCTGTCCTTTGTGGAGTTGGCTCTGTGGCTTTGTGCACAGGAGCAGAGGAATGTAAGAAGCTTGAAGACTAATAAAGAAGAAGAAGAAGAAGTTGGTGGATGTAGCCCCACACTGGGGTGAACTACGTATATCCTGTGTTGATGTGTTTTGTACAATGTTGTTCATGTTGTTTATGTATTTATCTGCTTAGTGCACTGATCTTGATGTATGTTAGATAGATGTATGGATGCTTAGTGCTCTATTGATGGTAAATGAATGCTAGATCTGAGTTAATGCTATGTGCTAAATGATTGGAAGTGTTTGATCTGGTTATTACCGCGTTGTTCTGTACTTAGGGTTTGATCTGCGATGTGAATGAGAAAAATAACCTAATGCATATTGTTGGCTAAGTGCTCTGCTAAGTGTTGTAATCATAGATCTGTGTCCCAGCTAGGTTGTAGACACATGAGTCCTGCAATCCCCCCTGCCTCTACCTCGGGTGAGACTTCATCTGCTTCGCAGGTGTTGCCGAAAGGGACGATAGTTAGGGTTTTGTGGTGCGTTGTTAAAGCGTTGAACCCTGGGTCTGCTCCTGTGCCAACAAATGGTTCCGTTGCCGGGATCTGAAACTATAATTGTTGGGAACTGAAGAAAAGAGAAAGTTCTGTGTGTAGATCTGTTGTTGTAGTGCGCAATATTCTACTTGACTTGCGAAGCTTTGTGCTAAGAGAGAAGCCCGATCTGAAGAAAAGAGGTAAGATCTTAAAGATTTTTGCTCTGGTAAAGGTAAGATAAGTGAAAATTTTTGCTTCGAAAGTATGAATCTAGGTATGTTTGATAGATTTTGTCTTAGTCTGAAAACTAGAGCACAAATAGAAGAAAGAGTTGATCTGAATAAATTTGATAGAGATAGTGAAAGATATGCTATTCCTATGCATAGAAAGAATTTTTGGACTAACAAATGGATGCAGGAACCTAGAAAGAATTTTTGCAGATTGCAGGTCCATCATTGTGATCCCAATGCGCAGTACAGGAAAGGCTATGGATCATTTAAAAGAAAGAAAGGATTGACACTGTGTTATAATTGCAGAAGACCGGGACATATTGCTAAGGAATGCCCTAGTATAGGTCCTATTTGTTCTGTTGTAAAGCTATTGGCCATGAAGTTGAGGATTGCCCTAGAAAGATTGCCAAAGTTGAAAAGATGAACATAAGACAAGAAAACTATGAAGAAGGTCAAGAAACTAAGGATATGTTAAAGAACCAAAAAGAATCAGAGACTATATTATTACAGATGAAAGAAACACTGAATGATCACAGAGACATCAATTTACCAGAGATCTTAAAAGAGAAGCAGCGCATAGAAACCAGAATAGGAGACTTCGACATAGACTGTGTATTGGATGAAGAAACACATGTGAACATTATGCTAGAAAGCACTTGGAAAATTTTGGGAAACCCTGTTATGGTACATTCATTAGGAAGGATAGGTATGTTTAAAGGAAAGATGATAACCCTATGTGGAAGAGTTACTAATGTACCTATGATTGCTCATGAGACATCGACCCGAGAAGAATTTGAAGTTATCAAGTTTGCCGAGAACAACACCCCTCATGGATTTTTGTTAGGAAAGACCTGGATTGAGAAAGATCATATCCGAAGGAAAGCAGAGGAGGAAGCTACAAAACAGAAAAAAACAAGAATTAAGGGACTTCATAGCTAGAAAAATAGAGTGACTAATACAAGAACAAGAGGATAAGTCAAAGCAACAGAGGGCCATACAATTAGTTGTCGAAGTTGAAAGAACACAAGAAGATTTAAAGAACCTGTCCATGCAGGAAATAAGTGTATCCACCCCGGAAATAGTAAGAGAAGAGGTATTACACTCGAACCCTTTGAAAGACCCTCAGCGGTGCGAAGTTACTACGCTAAGAGAAGATAAGAATACGAATGAAAAGAGGAATCCAGAGACTCAGATCACAGGAAAGAAGGCAAGAAAACTCAATGAGAAGAAAACAAAGTTTAAAAAACTGCAGGAAGTTCCAAAGAAGACTTCGCAAAAAGCAGACTTGTCAAACTTGAACCTCACCGAAATAGCAGAACCGCGCAGAATGGGACTTCCCCACGGCGAATGATGCTCCTGAACAGTTAGAAACACAGTTATTGCCGAAAAGACCATTGTTGGACCGTTGAGATCGCGCCACAACGGACGGATTCGTATTTATTGAGGCATTCCTGCCCGTTGGAGGAATCTGTTGCGACATCGCTTGTTTAACCCGTCGGATGCTGCGCCAAGACAACTTTTTGCAAACTGTGATATCTGAGCTAACTAAGAACCCATTATATCGTGTTCTGCTTTCTAGACCTCGCCATCCATCTGATTGCCTTGTATGTATGTTCACCTACCCGAGTTAATCGATTACGAGTGTGCATGTCAGGAGAACGTAGCGCAGTAGAGAAGTCTGTGGAGGAAATTCGGATAGATCTCATGGCTGAGAGAGTCAAGTCTGTAGGGATACAAGCGTCGTCGACAAGAGGATTGCAAGCATCCCCTTTGACTACACGTCATTCTAGCCGAACCGCGACTCAGAAACAAAGCAAGCACCACGACGATCTGGCGAACACGAAGCAGATCTCGTCGGTCTTGCCGGACTACATACCACCTTTCACTGGTGCAGTAAACCGCGACAGTGTCCCACGTGATTTCGAGTACACGTTGATCACTGCGTACCTGCCGAAGGGGATACGTGCAGTTGGACCCCAATTGGGATTGATCCCAGCTCTCAAGATCAGTGACTTCAACCTCGGAGATCAGAAGAATTATGCGATCCTCGCACCGCACAGGTACTTGATGAAGACGACTAGGAAGAAGCCCAAGATAGTTCCCCAGTCGTGGATTAAAGAGATCACACGATCAACAATTTTGAATGTGATGAAGATCCCACACTTTGGCCGACATCAAGAGGTTAACGCTTGCGTTAAACTCCTCCTGCCGTGCTACCATGGAGGTTATCTTTGGTTAGATAGGCGCATCACTGTGGATTCGACGTTGATCCACTTGATCACAGGACTGAGCATGCAAGGACCAGACCCTCACTAGTTCTACCCAGGGAAGACGTCAGATCGCTCCCTGGCACAGCGCATCAAGGAGGCCTATGGCGATGTAGAGAAGGGGAAGCGAGGCTACAAGGTAGCCTCTATTCAAGATGGCGTAGTGCGCCTTGCTTGTCCGTTGATAGTTGGCAAGCTCGTCATAAAGAACCGACCAACACAAGTCACAGGGTTCGTAGTGGACCTCGCAGGGAAGTGCGTTGAAGGAATGCAGATGAACTGAGCGAGCTACCTCGTCAACGAGTTGGAAAAGGACTGTCGCGAAGCGCAAGACCAAGGGTACGAATTCCACTTCAGTTGGTTACTGTTGCTCATTGCATTTGTTGCTTGGCAGATGCCGGAAGGAGCAACATTCCCTAAAGTTGAGCCATCAGAGTTGTTGGCCACAAGGTTCTCCACCTTGTGGTACATGAATGATATGGCGAAGCAATGGCAGTCGAATGTTGTCTTCCATACTTACTACCTACATCATTCCCCCAAATGACACCAAATACACTCCATCAGTACATATCGTTCGCAAAGTTTCGCGCAGACTGACACTTCATTTATATCACTACGCGTAATGATGAAAGTAAGGAGGAGTTGAAGTCCTACTATAAGTTAACCGAGGAAGACATGGAAGAGATCACTAAGGAATGGCCAGCAGAATTCCTTGTACTAGTGGAAGATGCAGAACTGTCTGACCCCGACATCATCGGAAGTCCTTTGGTCACCCGGACTGAGTATGATGGACAGAGCAGCGCAAAGAAAAAGGAGGAAGTGCAGGACATAGAAAGTGATGAGAAGGACAACGCATCGGAGGAAACTACGCCTAACTCACCTGCAGGAGGAGGAGGAGACGAAGTAAACCAAGAAAAAATAAGAGAAGGAGACAAGCAAGAAAAGGGCGAAGTGACACCGCCAAAGGATCCCCTTACAAAGGTCGAGACGTCAAAGAAAAGGAAGGTTTATTGGCAGAAACCCTCAGCACGGAAGAAAACCCGAGCCAATAAGCCTCAGTCACAGAATGTGCTCACAGTGGACGATATCGAGCTCATCATCACAGCCGTAGAAGATGCTTCAGAAGATATCCTGCAGAGACATCAAGCGAAGCAAGAAACTCTGTATGACAGAATAGAGAAGGAGCTCAAAGACATCCAGCAAGCTATCCATTCGAACCGCGCAGTCTCTATTGCGCCTTCTTCATCAGAAAGTGTAGAATTGGGGGATGAGCACACCCAATTACGCAGATTAGCAAATGCAACAGAGGCTCGACTTTGTCGAGCCCAAGAAGAAAAGGAACAAGCTACAGAAGCCATGAAGCAAGAAAATGAGGAGGCCTTACAGCAACTTCGAGTTGCGCAGCAGGAGAAAAGTGAAATTCAGGCGAAGTTCGAGCAGAACAATGCGAAGATACAGGAAGAAAAAGACCAACTGCTCGCAGAGTAGATTGCGATCAAAGAGGCAGTGACTAGAGCACTTCGCTCTATGTCGGGCTTGGCACAGGAGGAACCAGAATCAACTGAGATACAAGTGGGGAAGCTCGCTGAGGTCATTCAGCAACTTCAAGCACGGATAATAGAGTTAGAACTCCAAGCAGTACCTAACACTCTGTAAGAAGTGCGCGATCAGAGGGAAGAAGCTGCCAGAAGCGCAGTAGAAAGAATCAGGGCATTGGCCTCGGAGTGTAAGCAACTAAGTGATCGAAGTGCGCAGACCTATGAGCGCCTTGCAGAAGATCCAGAGCTGAGGAAATTGGAAGCACAACTCCAGGAGGCGAAGCAGCAGGCATCTACTATGAAAGCATAGATGATGTTGCTTACTGCAGTTGAGAAGATGAAGAGGTTGTAGGAGCAGCGCGCAGTTCAGCAGCAGGTTACTGCTATCCAGAGCAAGGTCATGGAAGTGACACAGAGGCTCCAGCCGGTGCAAGACGAAGCTTGCACGCTTTTTGAAGAGATCGAAGGACAGGGGTCACAGCGGGAACAAGTAGTTACGACAGTGGAACAATGCCTAGAAGGGCCTGTCACCAAGCAAGTAATTCAGAAGTTCGTCGAGCAGGAGGCTCTGGCGAAGCAGCAATTCGAGGCAGCTCAAGCTAAGCTCAAGGCCTTCGAAGCAGTGTTACCCAGATCAGAGTGACTCGGGACGAGTCATAGGTGAGTGTTTGGGGCCTGTTGGCCCTCGACCAAGTTTTGAGGAAACATTGGTTGTGTTTGACCATTTTTTAGGACTTCGACAGGCTGGTCGAAGACGGAGCGCCCAGGCGAAGTAGAGATCGCAGGATCTCGCCCATTTTACAAGCTTTTTGGGCTTTTAGGGTTTATGTAACGGGTATGGGATGTCGGCCCATGGGTTTACCCATGCTTAGGCCTTTTTGTAAAGTATAAATAAGTAGCTAGGCGATGTAAGTAGTAGAGGTCATTGGCTTAGTGCACGACTAGAGTATGTTAA
>SNQJ01S0156552.1:9407-31688 GCA_010110895.2 Picea sitchensis | reverse complement strand
AGGGAGAGTGAGCACGATAGAGAGAGAGGTTGGGAGGGAGAAAGATAAAGGGAGAGGGAGGGGGATACATAGTGTGTGTGTGTGTGTGTGTGTGTGAGAGAGAGAGAGAGAGAGAGAGAGAGAGAGAGAGTAGATATATTGAGGTAGAAAGAGAGAGTCCCTGTCATTCCATCTCTCTGGCCCTCAAACTCTCTCACTCTTTTTTATTCCCCTCTCCCCTCTCACACTCTGTTTATTCCTCTCTCTGCACCCCCCCTACCTACATTGTAAGGAAATAAATGGCCTTGACCTATACATGCCAATACATATACCTAGACCTGGACATAGCAAGACCTAGACATGGAAATACCTAGACCTATATGATGACCATGACGTCGATAATGACATAGACCTAAACCATGAACTACACCATCAAATAAATCTAGAGCTAGATTTATACCATGCCCTAGACCCCCCTAGCTCCATCTAATCCTAGGCATAACCTATACTAAATCCTTAACCCCCTCCACACTCAATCCCCAAGTACACTATGCATATACCTCTTGTTAAAGGATCCATGAGCCTTGCACCCACATCTTGGTGATATAACCATTTCTATATGCTTGAAAACACTTTCAATCATAACCCCTTAGAATCTAGTTTTCCCCATACCCCTATACATATTTATTCATAAAGATATTTTGTCTATAATGAATGCTATATCTGTTGCATTAAGAGTGTGCACAATCTCTTGTGACTTGATAACCTTGTAGTTGTTGCTTGTTTATGCCTATCATGAACGCATGTGTGTTCCTAGAACACACACATGATATAGTGCACATGTGTTCAAGGAATGTGCTCTTGTTCCTATTGGGCATTTTTTGGTGGCAATCACACTCCACTACCTCATCTATCTCAAACCCGACAAATATTTCTCGAAATCTTCACACAAAAATAGTGTGTACAAACAAGTTTTTTCTTATTTTATTATTGTTGTTTGATTCATAGACAGTTTTGTGTTATTGCAAGACCATTGTGGGAATAATTGGAAAACAATTTTTTCTAAGTGGAATTGGAATTTTTGTTTTTGTCTTCTTGTGTCTTCTTGGAATTTGAAGAAAAAATCGTCCATTTGGATTGTTAGTTGTGTAATACCCAGACAAATTTATTCCATTGGAATTAGAATTGATAGTTGTATTCTTGTGTAATACCAGGACAAATGTGTCCAATTGAAAGTGGAATTATTAGTTGTCTTCTTTTCTAATACGAAGACAAATGTGTCCACTTGGAATTGGAATTGTTAGTTGTGCCTTATTGTGTAACCAACACATATTTTTGGTGGGGTGTTTGGAAGCCAAATTTTCTCTTTAAACATGGCGAACCAACAGATTTGAGAAAGAAAGTCCTTAGGAAAAGAGAAACCGATCGTAAATGTAGAAGAAGAAAGAGAAAATGAAAAGTTATGTATGTCAAAACATATGATTTCAAAAGAGGCCAATCCAATTTCTAGAGGAATAGATGTTGTTATTGTTTCTCCTCCATCACCACAAGAAAAGTGTAGGAGTTCAGTAAAGACAAATCCATCCAGTATCTCATCAGGACAACTTGTTGTGGATGACCAGATGATGGAGGTTTACTTGGAGCTAGTTATACAATGGATGAAATTAGAGGGGAAACCGGTGTAAAACATTGCGGTGAAGAAGTTCCTGTGGTGCAACCTCTTGTTGGACAGTCAAACGTTATAGAAACTAGTCAATCCCATGTCTAGTCTCTTCCCATATTTGATTCTCCAGTGATTAAAGGGGCAAGAACTACAACATTTTTAACTCCGCAACAGAGAGTCCAAGAGCGCCAGAATAGGGGTTCACTATCCCTACCTAGATTGAGGATTGTGAGGTGAAGAACTCTTAAATACATTCAAGTCGATGAAATTGGCCTAACATCACTTGAAGGTAAGTTACCTAATTGTACTATTTGTTATCATTCTTATAAAATCATTAAAGAATATTTTGAACCAAAATCTGATGTTGTTAAATGTCAATTATTTTTTGTTGTGTTAAAATATAAAAGTTTGACTTCTGTTAGGAGAATTTTAGACATTAAAATAGTCAAAAGTTTAGAAACAAGTCATCATATTGTTAGAAACCTTGTACATGATTTTCAAATAATTGGTAATAAATCTCATTCTAAAGACCATAATGTAGCTTGATGTGTCTTGTCACAATCAATTGTTAACAAAATCACAAGAAAACATTGTTTTCTAAAAAAAACCTCACACTTCATGAAATTCAATGTCAAAACCCTTACAAAGTATTCTCATAGATGAGATATCCTCGAAACAGGTGGCCCAACATATTTGTGTGCCTTCACTGGTAGGCTACCTCATTTTGATATTAATTTAATTGGAGCAGTTAAGGGACTAGCACAAGATTTGTGACATGAGAACACTAGGTCTTCTTCCAACCAAAAATATGTACTAAAATTGAGAATGAGATCTAGGTACCATGAACCCCGTATTAAACACTTTTTGGACATTACACAAACAAAATTGTATGAGAGATTCAAGACTATACATAGTGCACTTAACTTGGGAAAAAGATCTTTCCATAAATGCAAGCCTTGGTATGTTCGAATAAACACAATTTATAACACATGTTGTTGTAGATATAACATTGAGTATGGTTATTATTATGACACACACACACACACACACACACACACACATATATATATTTCGTGTTTTGCATAACACCCTTTTGTAGGAATGCTAAGTTATATTGTTGTCATCGTCATCTAGAGACTTTGTTCACAACATCTTATGTACAAGAGCAAAGGGTTGTACATTTTATCAAAAATATTTCTTTGATGGGACATGCCCCCGGTGGAATGACATTACTGAGAAAATGCATACATGTAAGAAATGAGTATAAATTGGGGAGGAAAGAGGTTGTATTNTGGGGATACATAGTGTGTGTGTGTGTTAGAGAGAGAGTGAGAGAGAGTAGATATATTGAGATAGAGAGAGAGAGTCCCTGCCAGTCCATCTCCCTATCCCTCAAAATCTCTAAATCTCTTTTTATTCCCCTCTCCCCCTCTCACACTCTATTTATTCCTCTCTCTGCACCCCCCCCCTACCTACATTGCAAGGAAATAAATGGCCTTGACCTAGACATGTCAAGACCTAGACTTAGACCTAAACATAGCAAGACCTAGACATGGAAAGGCCTAGACCATTAACTAAACCTATACAATGACCATGACATCGACCATGGCATACACCTACACCATGACCTATGCCATGACATCGACCATGGCATACACCTACATCATGACCTATGCCATGACATAGAGCTATAGCTATATTTATACCATGACCTAGACCCCCCTAGCTCCATCTAAGCCTAGGAATAACCTATACTAAATCCTTAACCCCCTCCACACTCAATCACTAAGTGCACTACGCATGTACCTCTTGTTAAAGGCCCCATGAGCCTTGCACCCCCATCTTGATGATATAACCATTGCTCTATGCTTGAAAACACTTTCCATCATAATCCTTTAGATCCTAGTTTTCCCCATACCACTATACATATTTATTCATAAAGATGTTTTGTCTATAGTAAATGTTATATCCATTGCATTAAGAGTGTGCACATGCTCTTGTGACTTGATAACCTTGCAATTGTTGCTTGTTTATGCCCATCATGAATGTGTGTGTGTTCCTAGAGTGCACACATGCTATAGTGCACCTGTGTTATAGGAACATGCTTTTGTTCGTACTAGGAATTTTTTGGTGCCAAGCACACTCCACTACCTCATCTATCTCAAGCCCAACAAATATTTCTCGAAATCTGCACACAAAAATAGTGCGTATAGACAAATTTTTCTTATTTTATTATTGTTATTTGATTCATAGACATTTTTGTATTATTGCAAGACCATTGTGGGAATAATTGGAATTTTTTTTTGTCTAAGTGGAATTGGAATTGTTGTTTGTCTCCTTGAAATTGAAAGACAAAATTGTCCAATTGGAATTGTTGTTTTTGTTTTCTTGTGTCTTCTTGGAATTGGAAGAAAAAATCTTCCAATTGGATTGTTAGTTGTGTAATACCAAGAAAAATTTATCCAATTGGAATCAGAATTGTTAGTTGTATTCTTGTGTAAACTTTCCCACTTGGAATTGGAATTGTTAGTTGTGCCTTATTGTGTAACCAAGACAAATTTTTTGTGGGGTGTTTGGAAGCCAATTTTTCTCTTTAAACATGGGAAACCGACGGATTTAAGAAAGAAAGTCCTCGAGAAAAGAGAAATAGATCTAAAAGGTATAAGAATAAAGAGGAAATGAAAAGTTATGTATGTCAAAGAATAGGATTTCAAAATAGGCCAATCCAATTTCTAGAGGAATGGATGTCGTTGTTGTTTCTCCTCCATCACCACAAGAAAAGTGCAGGAGTTCAATAAAGACCAATACATCCAGTATCTCATCAAGACAAATTGTTGTGGATGACCTGATGATGGAGGTTTGCTTGGATATAATTATATAATGGATGAAATTAAAGTGGAAACTGGTGTAAAACAATGTGGTGAAGAAGTTCTTCTGGTGCAACCTCTTGTTGGATAGTCAAACGTTACAGAAACTAGTCAATCCCATGTCTACTCTCCTCCCATATTTGATTCTCCAATGATTAAAGGGGAAAGAAATGCAACATTGTTAACTCCGCAATAAAGAGACCAAGAGCATCGGAATAGGGGTTCATCGTCCCTACCTAGATTGATGACTATGAGAGGAAGAACTCCTAAACGCATTCAAGTTGATGAAAGTGGTCTAGAATCACTTGAAGGTAAGTTACCTAACTGTACTATTCATTATCATTCTTATATAATCATTAAAGAATATTTTGAACCAAAATCTGATGTTGTTAAATGCCAATTATTTTTTCTTGTGTTAAAATATAAAAATTTGATTGTTGTTAGGAGAATTTTAGGCATTAAAATAGACATAAGTTTAGAAACAAGTCATCATATTATTAGAAACCTTGTACATGATCTTCAATTAATTGGTAACAAATCTCATTCTAAAGACCACAATGCAACTCAGCATGTCTTGTCATAATCAATTGTTAACAAAATCACAAGAAAACATTGTTTTCTAAAAAAAACCTCACACCTCATGAAATGCAATGTCAAAACCCTTACAAAGTATTCTCGTAGATGAGATATCCTCGAAATAGGTGGCCCAACATTTTGTGTTCCTTCACTAGTAGGCTACCTCATTTTGGCATGAATTTAATTGGAACATCTAAGGGACTAGTACAAGATCTATGACATGAGAACACTAGGTCTTCTTCCAACCAAAAAGATATACTAAAATTGAGAATGGTATCCAGGGAGCATGAACCCCATATTAAACATTTTCTTGACATTAAAGAAACAAAATTGTATGAGAGATTCAAGACTGTACATAGTGCACATAACTTGGGCAAAAAATCTTTCCTTAAATGCAAGCCTTGTTATATTCGAATAAACACAATTTATAACACATGTTGTTGTAAATATAACATTGAGTATGGTTATTATTATGACACACACACAGACACACACACACATATATATTTTATTTTTTTCATAACACCCTTTTGTAGGAATGCTAAGTTATATTGTTTTCATTGTCATCTAGAGACTTTGTTCACAACATCTTATGTATAAGAGAAAAGAGTTGTACATTTTATTAAAAATATTGCTTTGATGGGGCATGCCCCTTGTGGAATGACATTACTGAGAAAATGCATGGACATGTAAGCAATGAGTATAAATTGGGGAGGAAGGAGGTTGTGTTGCAAATATTTAAATATGTCGTATATGATATTGATGGAGGACAGGAAAGAAAAAAAGATACAATTGGTCAATTCCCAGGTATGAGTATGTGACTTCGTCAAGGACTTCGTCGAAAAGACATAGAATTATGTTCAACATGTCCACATGATTCGATGGTAGGATATAAATTTTATAACATGCAGAGATACATTTCTCGTTGGTATTGTGTTATCAATGGTTTATTTTGCATAGAACTACACCCTTCAACANTTCGTCGAAAAGACATAGAATTATGTTCAACATGTCCACATGATTCGATGGTAGGATATAAATTTTATAACATGCAGAGATACATTTCTCGTTGGTATTGTGTTATCAATGGTTTATTTTGCATAGAACTACACCCTTCAACAAAAAAATGAGCTTCAAAGCCAATATTATCACTCAGATCAAGTCAACATACTGGTCCATATTAAATACAAGCATGGGCCAGATAGTAACGAGGAAAATAGAGTTATAATGAAGGAGTGTCACTTCTACATAAGTGGTGATTGGTGCTATGACTTAACCTACATACAACATTGATTTCAATTGTTTTACAGTAACCTTAAAGAGAAGAATATATAGATGGATCAGCATTGGATTTGGTCAGATGGTTGCGTAGGATAGTTAAAAAATGCTCATGTATTTCAATGGTTGTGTATGTTGCACACAAAACTCAAGGTACTACACATTTGAAACTATTTTGAGTCTAGGCATGGGAAAGGGGAGAATGATGGAGTCAGGTGCACGTAGGAAATAAATGAAGTTCACAACTACTTCCCTCATTCGAGATGTGAAATCCATTGTTGAATGATGTTCTTCAGTAATGGGAGAGGGAATAGGAACTCGTGAAGACCAATCACATAGGAAAGGAAATGTATAGAGATATTTTTTGGAGGTGGTCAATGTAGATTGATCAAAATGGTTTCAATGCAAAACAATTCAGGGCACTTGTCGATTCYAGTCAGTTAGAACATCAGACAATGCAATATTTGAAATATGGATGAGAAAACTTTCTTGCTTCTGTGGTCTACATAGTAGCAATGAATGAGATGATTGTGAATCGACAAACTAGGTTGATATATGGGATCGTGTATCACTCCCCATTAGTTGATGTATAACTATGGAATTATTCTAGTTAGAGGAGGATCAATCAAGTATTTCAGCAGATTATGATTATGTCTTAGCTCTCATACTGTCAAGTTTGCTGAAACCTTCTATTAAATTTTGAATAACTAACATCAATGTTTTATGCTTTGTTCATTTACTGGACTCAAATGTTGGCACTATATTTTTTTCACGACACATATGCATTGGCTACCTCAAGAGATAATGAATGGGGCATTGATTATTCATTGACACATTGATTAGAGGGAAATATGACCCTCATGCTATCAGTAACATACTCCAAAGACATTGAATTTTGAAGATAAAAATACAAATAAAAAAGGTGATTATGTATTTCAATATTATAAACTARATCAAGTAGTATATCATTTTATGAAGTTGATTGTTGTACAAACCTATATATATAATATTTTATATATAAATTTTATTTAAAGGAATCCACTAACCATTCCACCTTTTAAAATTATAAACTGATCAAATTAAAAAATACTCAAAACTCTCAAAGATGCCTACAATTTTCAAGAGATCGACTAGCGTAAATATATTACGTTTCTAAATGGAATCATTATAAATTAAAATGATAAAAAAATAATTTATATAACTTGATCCTTTACATAAATTTTGTATCATATTTTTCAATATCAATAAGTCAAAGCCTTCAAATGGTCAGCTCGTTGCAAGTTGCATAATGAAAGGATAATTTATTAATTCACATTTAAGGAAACATTAAGATTTTGAGTTTATTTTCTAGAATTTATGGAAAGATTTAACAATTCAAGATTCTGAAGTTTGTTTTCTTTGTTTTCTTCTTGGTTATTTTATTTTTTAAAATTATGTTTATTTTTTTAATGAGTTAATTTGTTTTGATCTAATAATGATGATCTAATTCATTTTTATCATTTAAAAAATAAAATAAAATTCTAATAAATTTTGTGAAAAAAAAATTATTATAAAAGAATGGTGTTATCTCTTGGTTATTTCATTTTTTAAATTCTGTTCCTTTTTTTTAGAGTTAATTTGTATTGATCTAATAATAATTATTTGATTATTTTTATCATTTAAACAAATAAAAAAAATTATAATAAATTTTGTGAAAAAAAATGATTATAAAAGAAGGGTGTTATTTAAAGGTGTTTTAAGTATTGGTATTTTTATTAAAATAATTGAAATCATAAATTTTTGTTTTTTAAACTGTATTTCTAAATGTATAAATGGATTTAGCATAAAAAAAACTCTTTGAAACACTCAAATTATAGAGACTTAATTTCTGACCAAATTTCTAACAAACTTAAACAAAAAATATCACAAAAGAAAACCAAAACATAAAAGAAGAGAGATGAATTTAGATAAACAAAAAAAATGTAATATCAATATTAAACAATAAAAAGAAAATATTGATTACACTAGGTCCTTTGCACTGCACTTCCTTTGAAATGATAGTATGTACTTTTATGTACAGTAGTCTAAAGTTTATAAGCTTTTGCCTTTTTTTTGAGATATTTTAGGGGGATATTTGCAAGAAATCTTGTTAGAAATTGTTGTCTCTGCAGATTTGAGTGGTTAATTGTGTAATCACAACATGGATATGTTTACCAACAAGCAAACAAGCTTTCAAATTTTCATGCTCTACCAGCTTATAAAACTGAAGGTGGCCTTAATTTGATTTCTTCTATCTAACAGAGATTTTTCAACAAGCTGAATCCATTTCTGTATTCAGAAATGCAATTTAAACAATAAATAATTATAATTTCCTACACATTTATATTGTTATGTCGAGCTTTAGAAAAAAAAAAACAAAAAACTTAAAACAATAAGACAACCCGTTTATCAATAGAATTACCAACGCAGCAAAGAAGCTTCCAAATTCTCATGATCGACGAGCTTATAAAAATGAAGGTAGCGTTAAGTTTATTTCTGCCAGCGGTTTCGACTCCCGAGCATGTAAACATCGTCGACAAGTTTCATATTAACGAATCTTAAAAATGGAGTAGCGTTAATTTGATTTCGTGCCAGCGGCTTCGACTCTCGAGCATCTAAACATCGTCGACAAATTTAAGATTGACGAGCCTTTAAAACTTGGGTAGCGTTCATTTAATTTCAGGCAACCGGGTTCGGCTCTCGAGCATGTAAACATGGCCGACAAATTTCATATTCTATACCGTTAACGTACCGTGTAAGTTAGATGTTATTAGTCTATAGCCAATCTTCCCTAGAGTTAAAATCAACATACATAAGTTTTAAAGATAAAATATAATATATATTCTATTATTATTACATCCGTTCGCAACGCCACTATCCCATCTCGAATGGAGAAAGAATACGGAAGTCAAAAACAAGTATAGATCATCGGGTGTTAGAATATCTAAAATGTAAATATGGGAGTAGGTTAATTTGGGAGTATAAATACTGGTCTTTTAGGTAAAAAAAATGGGTTTGAATTTAGTGAGATTTTCAAAGATAATGTGAGTTTGGCAGGATTAAAGTTTCATGCATTTCAAAATTTTATTTTATTAGTTTTGCTTCATTTTAAACCAACTCAAATTTTAGAAAATTGACTGGAATTTAAAATAAAACTACTAAAAAACCTAATCAAAAAATAATCATGAAAAAAAAATTACTCCAAAGTTAATCCACTCCTGTAAACATGTGCCATTTTAAAATTTTAAAATTAAAGAAAGGTGTTAATTTTATGATAATAATAGTAAATTTATGTGCTCCTGCACGCCACCCATGTTACTACTCTAGTTGTAGCCGAGTCAGGCCAGCAATGCAAACAGCAAACAAATCATAATATATTTGGCTGAGATAAGTTATATAAAAAATAAATTTAAAAAAGTAAATACGTGTCTTTCAAGTTAGCCATTTTTCTTTGTTTATCCAGATTCTTGGGAGAGTGCCCTAATCTTAATGCTGTGATTATATTTATATATTCTGAGGAAATGGAATGGATGTTTCTCCATATTTTTCAATCCATATATATGTATTTATTTATTTCTTTCTATGTATATTCGGAATGGATGTTTCTCCATATTCTTCAATCCATATATATCTATTTATTTCTTATATATAATTTTTAAATTTTAAATATACTTAGTAAATCCATTCAACATAGTGGAATTAACCCATATCCACACCCAGGCATCAAATATATATATTTGAAGTCATGGAATTCATTTTGAGACTACTCGAATAGCCCTTGAGCCCGGGTAAACTCTCAAAGTCTTGGGAATCATCAAGATATTTCGTAACTACCAGTAGAGAAGATTTTGAGATGGGCAAGCTAAGTGTTAAGGCAAATATTGCAGAGATTGCGATGTTATTGTTGTTATTATTTTGTGTTCTGCAAAGATCTGACTGTAGGAAGGAGAAAACAACTCACCTGCATTTCTATTTCCATGACAGGCTGGCTGGAAGCAATGCGACGGCCGTGGGGGTGGCCTCCCCTCCAACGACTTATGCTACGGGGTTCGGCGGGGTGGTTGTGCTTGACGACCCGTTGACGGAAGGGCCGAGCGTGACCTCCAAATTGTTGGGCAGAGCGCAGGGTCTCTACGCTGGCGTCAGCCAAGAGCAACACGTTCTGCTCATGGTTGTGACCTTTGTGTTTCAGACCGGCAAGTACAACGGCAGCTCTCTCACCATGGTCGGGAACGATGCCCTTTTTGAAACAGTAAGAGAAATGCCGATCGTGGGAGGAAGCGGAGTATTTCGCTTGGCTCGAGGCTACGCACTCCTTCAAACCATCACATCCGCTTCATCGCCTGGCAATGTAACGGTGGAGCATAATGTGACTGTGTACCATTACTAGCCATATTTCTCATAGTTCACATACTAATAACCCATATTTCTCCTAGTAATAATTTTTAGCAGAGTCTTCAGTCTGGGATCCGTTTAAGGTGAGTTTCTCATTGGGATTATGTGATTTTGTTGTCGGTGGTGTACTAGGTTTTGTTGGTGGTTTATTGATCTGTCTAGGTTTGTGTTGTATTGCTATAATAAATTTCATATTATTATGAATAAAGATGTTTACATGGGATGTATGAAATTTCATATTATTATGAATAAAGATGTAACGCATGGGATGTATGAAATTAGTGTAAGAAAATGTTTTAAGAATTTATAAAATAAATAATTAAATTAGTATTTGTAATTTGTTTAAATATGAGAAGTTTATTAAGAAATTTTTTTTAAACAAGAAAATGATGATTAATAGAAGTTAAGATGATGATTTAGGAGATAGTTTTGATGACTTAAAAGAGATTAAGGAAGTTTGTGTTGTGACAAATATTTTTAAATTGAGGTCTAATTTGAGTATAGGCTGGACATTCTAATAGGAAGTGTTTTTCATCTTTAAGCCTCTTCATGTTTACTTTCTTGCAAATATTTTCTAAACTTAAACTACCTTTTAATCTAGAGTAAAACCTAAACTGCCTTTAATTGGTTAACCCCTAGCCACTACATAAAGGTTGGAATGGAAACATAATTTTTTTTGTTTTTTTTTTAAATCCTGTCAATGATTTGTATCTATTTGTATCAATGATGCATGTGAGAAAATTTATAGAAGCCAATGGTAGAAAATAATTTGCAATAAGCATGAAGAGCAATGTGAAGAGAAGAACTTTTACCTTAACAATGCTAGCGACAAAAAATTGTGACCTTTTTTTGTTTATTCTATTGTCATTTAGCTAGTGAGTAAAAGTTAATTTTGTAGAGTGTAGTTTTTTTTCCTTTAGGTCCATTTCATACAATCTTCTTGAACAATATATTGGAATGTTACTCCAAGCTAATTATTCATATAGCTGAAACTAGATTATTTCTATCTCTATGGTTTAACTATAGATAAATTGGAAAGAAAAAATCATGGTTGGTTAAACTAGAAAATAACATATAACAAGTGAGAAAAGAGAAAAACATAAAATATGGAAAAATAAGAAGATGTTAAATGTCATTTAGGGTATAAGGTATTTACTATTGCAGTTTTATATTTTGTGTTTCCATATTTAAGGAACAACTCATATTGTTTTTTTTTTATGATAAGATTTGTGCAAATCTTAGCAATTTCTTCTATTGAACTATTTGTGTTGAGAATAATATGGTATTCACAACCATCCCTCTCAAACAAGGTCTTCTTCCCAAGGCCAAAGTTTTTAATGTGAACACTCATGCTACATGTGAAGAAGGGAGTGAAATGTAGTATTAGATTGTTGCTTATATTCAACATTAGTGTCACTTGTCTATGTATATCTACAAGATCAACATGGACAAGTTCTGTTTTTGTTGGAGAGTAGGTTCATATGAAACTAGTACAACACTCAAATAGATTGTCTAGTTCTACAATAGATAATAAACATTTTTTTTATTTTAATTAGAAATTGGAATGAAGATTTAATATATCTAAGAAAATTAATAACACCTAACATCAAGAGGTATTTAAGGTTTCAATGCATTTTTTTTGTATTTTTGTAGAAATAGAAATAGAAATAAATGAAGATATTTTGTATATGAAAATAAATACAATTATTCTTTTAATCAATCTAAGATCGTATATTTAAGGTTTCAATGCATTTTTTTTATATTTTTATAGAAATAGAAATAGAAATAAATGAAGATATTTTGTATATGAAAATAAATACAATTATTCTTTTAATCAATCTAGGATCTTATTATTTTAAATGTTTTCAAAAGATAACCTCTAAGATAAGTAAATGAATGTTTTAAATTGGAGCTTCTATAATAACTATTATAATTCTTATAAAAAAATTATGAAAAATTAATCCATCATGAAATTATGATATCTAATGAGTTAGAATATTAATTATTACAAAACAAAGTGAATTGAAAGGATACTATTTTATATTTAAAGTTATTAATACAAAAGAAATTATAAAAAATATTTAGACAATAGTGATCTTTCTTCTTATTAAAAAGAAGAAAAGATCAATAATAATTTAAGATAGAATACTATGTGAAAAAGACAAAATGATGGAAAAAAAATAATGGTAAAACAAAAGTATGTTTTGAAAATCCATGTAAAGTATAAAAAGAATTGAAAAATGCATTTAAAAAACAAAATGATGAAAAAAAATTACTGATAAAACAAAAGTATGTTTTGAAAATCCATGTAAAGTATAAAAAAAAATTGAAAAATGCATTTAAATAAATAATGAAGATAAAAAAAAAAAACCACTCTACGATTCATAGATTCCTACGATGGAGAAATTCATAATATTAAAAGACACCTAAATTTCTAAATTCATTATCACCAATCATTAGGGGCGACAAAGATGCCGAGGTTCATTGAATTACACCTTTTTCTAATGTATTATACAAAAACATGCATAGTCCATTGATGATATTATTTGGTAAACAAGCATAAACGACCTATAGTGTCTGAGTTTGTGGGACTCGGAGGCCACTAACCATATATTTTAAGAGTGATATAGGTGCCTTTTTAAATATAGAAGAGTTCAAAACAAACAGAAAACCAAAAATTGCGGATTGGATCATATTATGAGAGTGGATCCTATGGGAATAAATGACCAACTACATGCTGAGGTCGAGGACAAATATTTAATAATCTATTGAATACTATATGACATGCTTAAGATTATTTGTTCACGTCAAAGCCTCAAAATCTATAGTGTATAAAGAAACTATTCTCTTAGTCTGTTTTCTATGCTCCAGCAAGATAACTCAAACAATACTGGAAAAAAAAAAAATCAAATAATCTTTGAATATGGATTATATTTCTCTGTACATGAATTTTTCGAATTTTATAGAAAAGAACATTTGGAAAACTAGGAATCATGATGGGAGTACATAGGCATGTAGAATAGTGTTGGAACACAATCTTGATTGAATGGTTCCTGCATGACCTGAAAACTTTAAGCATGACCTGAAAACTTTAAGGGTGTTCATGATTTAGTTGACCTGAAAACTTTAAGCATGACCTGAAAACTTTAAGGGTGTTCATGATTTAGTTATCTCAAAGGCCACGCTTCGCTCACATTAATGATTAAACTCTCCTACATGTGACAAAAGTAAATTTAAAACCACAAAAGTAAATTTAGAACCAAAATGTAAAGGGACATTATTATTATTAAGCATTCAAATTCAACTCTCGAATTAGGCATATTCCTCTTGTTCTCTAAACCTCCATTCTCAACTTTATTTTAGTCATTTATATTTTCTCTAAAATTTTAATTTACATTTATTTAATTTTTGTCAATAATGTTTTGTGCATGGATTTTATAGTCGCTAACGATATTGGAGTAACCAGATTGGAATCCCCTTGATGGGTAAATAATGTTTTGTGCATGGATTTTATAGTCACTAACGAAATTGGAGTAACCAGATTGGAATCCCCTTGATGGGTAATTTTAAGGTATTGTGATAGACACGAAAACTTGCTCATCCTTTTCATCTCCCATTTTACTTTTTAGTTATGATTTGAATTATATATGAAAGATTTGAATAAATTTCTTACACACTATCTGAAGAAGTTAAAGTAATCGTGGGATTAGAGCCTTCCTCAAATGAATCAAATAAAATTTTGAAAATTGAGTTAAGTGGTGATTTAACCAAGTTGACAATTAGTTAAGTGATGATTTAATCAAGTTGAAAATATAGTCCATTCACATTAAATGAACACACTATGTGAAAGGTTTTTCGTCATACATCCAACGTTAAATAAGTTTGGGGAAACATATATATTAATTTTCTGAAGAATCGGGTAAATAAATTCAATCATTTGTGGGGGTAGTAGTGTCAGTGTGTTTCTCGTAGTAGTGTCAATATGTTTCTCGGGGATATGATCCATTTAAGTAGAACCCTATAACTATGATTGTTACCTCAAACATCAAGTGAATATATAAAGGAAATCAACTCCATACTTTGTATCTTCAAGAAAGTAAAGTACCTTAAATCATTGAATATATATTATTGTGATACTTTGGGTTCATGTTATAAAGGAAAGAACTAAATAATCTTAAGGTATGATTTTTTTTAAATTTTTTACTTCCTATTAAAATAATGATTGAATAGTAATGATTCAAAGATTTATGGGTTCACCCAGTATGTCATCATTTATTGAGTTATTAACAACCCTACTAAGATTAAACAAAAATTGGGCACCTTCTTTTTCTCCTCACATGATGAATACATTATTTTGGGTTTGTATAGATCTTGGCTCCTCATTTTCTCACAAATCTAATCATTCTTTAGAAATAGATAAGTCTGATGAGCGTTCACGTTTTACTTACTCGATTATGGTTTGGTCTCTTTCCTTTCCATAGTTTTCGTCTTTAATTTATTTTCAATATATCCTATTTTTATATGATTTTAAGATCATGATCAATTGTCAAATTTCCTTTAGTTGTTGATTTCTTTTGGGTGAGTGCAAGATAATGATGGTCTCTCATGATGCTTAAGTGGCAATGCAAACCTTGAAAAACAACAATCTATTAACTTGGAGGGATTATTCAAGGCACTTTTACAATGAATTTGAATATGGTGTGGTATCTTATTTTTTCAACAAAATATAAGGTATATTTTTTTGTTAGTGCAGGTGTTGAGTACCTTAACGATGGAATTTCACTCCAAAAACTTGTATACTTGTAGAGAACCTGTTTTTCTTATGGTGTGTATTTTTTGGAAATTTATATAATATTAATTTTATTTTTATTTTTTTAAATGATCAAAGTCAACATATACAACATCTTTTGTTCATGCAAGGTAAGAGGGTCTTAACATGATAAAAAAAAATTATTTATTTTTTTAGATCATAGATATCAGTCTCCTTTAGTGTCGCATATAAATCATTTGATAAATGGTTAAGTGGACAAAAAATTATAGCATAAATCAAAGAGGTATATATTCTAGGATTTTCATATATGTCAATACAACAATAGATTAAAATAGTAAACATTATTAATTAAAAAAAATTGTATATTTGGAATCTGCAGAGCCAAATCTATCTGTGTCTATAGTTTTGTCAATAATTGAATTATGTAGCCTATAGAAAAGTAACGTAAAAATCAAAGATATGGAGAGAAATTCATAAAAATGGAGGTTTTTGTGTATTTACAGACTGAATGATCCAAAATATATTTGCAGAACAAAATGAATACAGATTATTATCAAAAGATGTTGAACAAAGAATAACAGATATACAGTTAAATTGGTTTCTATTCAATAAGGAAATATGTTGAAACTGTAAAATGCAACAGAAAGAAGCTTGCTAGAATGGTGGCATCTTGTCTTTGAGAAGAGATGTGACGGTTGTGCTCACTCGCAAGAAGATGATTACAATGAGGCTCGTAAGGCCTTTTTACAATAAATAGGAATGTCAAAAACCCTAACCCTAGGAGATGCAGTGCCAAAAGTCATGTGGGACCCGTTTGGGTAAGTTAGTACATCAACTTCTCAGGGTCGTAACTTTTGCATACGATCTTCATTTTAGGTGCACGACAACCCGTTGGAAAGGTCTATCCGATGACTAAACATTTTGTTGTTATCTATTAAAGGTCATTTTGACTATGGTGAGCCTTAGAAAACATTGTTTAGGGCCTCAAAACGGCCTCGCAAGTCAGGGACCCGAAAACTAGGGAAAAACTACCAAATTAGAAAACTGCCAAAATGATCCAGTTGTAATAGGTGGGAGGCCACTGACATCCATATGGATCAATCCTCCCCCATTAGGAAGTAATTGTCTCCATTACGYTGAGTTCCCCCATCAGATGAGAAAGATTCTRTTGAATTTGGCCACGGGTAAGTCACTTTCCTTGGTGCAAGAGATGCCTTGATTTGACAACTTGATAAAGATGGATCCTTTGATGGCGAGTTCCCTTGATATGTTTGTCCACAATTTGATCATTGGATTCCTGTTGTATGAAGTCAGGGTTGAGTTCTTTTGGTGTCAATTGTTCTGTTATCTTTGAGGTGTCCAATAATGGTGGGAAATATGGTCGAAGGATATCCACGTTGAACACTAGGTTCAAGCCATGGGAAGGAGTAATGTTGAGGTCGAAAGCTCACCCAAAACCTTGGTGATGTTGTACGACCCATAACGGAGTGGGCAAAGCTTCCAATGGGGTCCTGTAAGGCGCTCTTTCTTTAAGTGAAACCAAACTTTGTTGCCCACCTAAAACTTATGTGGCACCTGGTGTTGATCATGGCGTTGTTTGTACTTGTCATTGGACTTCTGTAGGATATCTTGAACTTATTGGAGGATGTGTTGGATCCGCTCAATGAACCGGGTGGCTTTGACAAATTCAGTTGGAGAAGGAGACGAGTCAGTTGAGGTGAATGCAAGGGGTAGTGTAACATCTATGGGACCCAATGATTGGAATCCCAACCCCACCTGAAAGGGGTTGTGGCCGCTTAAGCTATGCAGGGCTCGGTTGTAGCTATGTTGAACATAGGGGAGACTCTCATCCCATGTGTGAGGTTTCTCATAATTATACATGTGCAAGATATGCATGATCATTCGATTTACGACATCGGTTTGGCCATCTGTTTGGGGGTGGAAGGCCATGGATTTTGTGAGCTTGGTGTCCAGCAATGAACAGAGGCTTGAAAATAATGTGTTGAGAAATCGACAATCCCGATCTGAGACAATGGTTTGTGGGATTCCAAAATGTACCCAGACTCATTCAAAGAAGAGCTTAAAGTGGCCTCTGATGTGATGCTCTTCTTGTAGGTGGCCATAATCACCATCTTAGCAAAGCGATCCACAACCACAAAAAAACAGTCATTACCCTGCTTCGTGGATGGGAGGCCCAACATGTAGTCCATTGAGATGGATTTCCATGGCTTGTCAGGAGTAGGAAGAGGGGTGTACAGGCCCTCATTCTTAGTGGTCGGTTTGGCAATCGTGCATGTAGTGTCGGACCTGATATACTTGTTGACCTCATATATAAGTTTCGTCCAGTAGAAATGTTTCTACAACATTTCCACTATCTTTTCGATGCTGAAGTCTCTTGCCGCCCGACTATAGTGGGATTCCCAGGTCATCTTTGCTCGCTCGCTTGATGGAACACAAATATGGCCCAGATGACACAAAAACTTGTCCTGAAGATGGAAATTAGCGACAACTGCGTTTGCACCCAACATTTTGTAGGTGGTGGCAAAGCTCAGGTCTGTCTCATAGAGTTGGGGCCATCCAGAGGTCTCATGGCCGCAAGATTATAGCACCGTGGTGAGTGCCGCAACTAGTAGTCTACTGAGGCAATCAACAACACGGTTGGTGCTTCCCATTTTATACTTGATGTTGAGGTGGAATTGTTGCAATTACGTGGACCACTTCTGATGGTGGTCATTCTGCAATTTTCCTTCTGTCTGCATGAACTGCAGTGGATTATGATCAGTGTGGATGATTGTCTCCTTCCCAAGAATGCAATGTCTCCATTGGTGACAAGCTTGCACAATGGAGTACATTTCTTTGTCGTAAGTAGGGTACTTACGAACATCATCTAATAATGTCTCACTATGACAGGCCATTGGGTGGTCGTGCTAAGTGAGAAAGACAACCACAACATAGTATGAAGCATCTGTCTTAATCTCAAAGGGTTGTTGCAGGTCTGGTAGTGAAAGTAATGGGGTTGAGCACAAGCGTTGCTTCAAATCATCGAACACTTGTTGTTGGGACCGGCCCCTCACAAATTTCTCCTTACCACCACCCATGGTTACTTGGCTGAGGGCCCATGCAATATGGGAGAATCCCAACATGAACTTGCAGTAGAATTTGGAAAGGCCCAAGGAGCTTCAAATATCAGTGAATGTGGTTGGGGTTGACCAGTAACAGATGACTTGGATTTTGGTTGGATCCACATGTACGCCATGCTGATCAATGATGTAGCCCATGTAATGAACTCTGTCCATGCCGAAGGAGCATTTTTCCAAGTTGGCGTAGATTTGGTGTTGCCACAGAGTGTGCAGAACCTGTTGAATATGTTGCAAGTGTTCTGCCCAAGTCTTGTTGTAAATGATGATGTCATCTAGATACACCACTATAAAAGTATTGGTGAATAGTCATAGGATATCGTCCATCATCCTCATGAAATTGGTTGGAGCATTTGTCAAACCAAAGGGCATGAACAACCATTCAAAAAGACCTTCCTTTGACTTGAAGGCAGTCTTCCATACATCATTTTGTTCTATTGGGACCTAGTGGTAGCCATATGTCATATCAATATTACTGAAGTATTTGGCCCCTGTGAGATGATCAAGGAGGTCATTGATTCAGGGAGTCGGGTATTGGTTTCTTACTATGATTTTACTCAAGGCCTGGTAATCAATGTAGAGTTGCCAGGTTCCATCTTTCTTTTGTACCAACATCATTGGGCTTCCTCAAGGTAATGAGTTGGGACGGATGTGCCCCTTGTGGAGAAGTTCTTGGATCTGTCGCTTGATCTCCTCATTCTCTAACAGAGAGTGGCGGTAGACTGGCCCATTGGGAAGTGGTGCATTGGATGTCAAATTGATGGAGTTCTTGACCTGAGAGTGCAGAGGTACCTCAATAGGTGAGGAGAATATATGTAAGTATTCTTCCATGACCTTATCCACTTGCTTCTATTGTGTGGAGAGATTGGTCGCGGAGACCCTGGATATGGTTGCGATCTTTCACTCATTCTAAGAGAGAATCATGAAGAAGACAAACTTCCCTGTCTAAGAGATGATGTTTCTGCATTGCTTGGCAGATATCAAGCAAATAGAACTAGGTGGGACTACCTCGGGTATCATGTACAATTTCTTGTTCAAAGTAATAATAACACTAGGAGGCCTAGACCTATATACAACATGACGTTTCCATAAATATGGTTGGCCCAAAAGAAAATTACAAACTTCAAGAGGGGAAACATCACACAATACCTTGTCTTTGAAGGGCTTGATGTTGTCTGACATGCGACACCGTTGGATGATGCGGATGTCACTTCCTTGGCATATCCATCCAATAGTGTAGGGCTGCAGATGTGGCATTGTCGGCAGGGCGAGTCGCTTGAGAACCTATGTTGAGATGAGGTTCTTCTGGCTACCACTATCAACGATGAAGTGTAGCGGGGTACCCTTCACACACATCTGTGAATGAAAAATGTGCTCACCTTTCTCTTGCTTGTCTAGTTCACCGGGCTGGAGCTTGGTGATAGCGACGGTAGCACTGGGTTCTGCGTTTATGATCTGTCTCCCCTTTTTGGTTCTAACTCAGATTCAGAGCCCACATCTGATTCAGAGGCTTTCACCTCAGCCACCAATGACTCCTTCAAGCGACAATCATCAGTGTTATGCCCAGGGCTCCTATGGAAGTCGCGCCACTTCCTAGTATATTTATTTGTCTTTACGGTGTCCTTATTTTCTTGCATCCTAGACTTGTTGTCCTGAAGCTATCCATCTTTTCTCTATCCTTTGTTTTGTGGGTTGAGGCCTCCATTTCCTATATTTTGCTGTGAGGGGTTCACAGGCCCAAATTGCCACGTCTTTTGTTTGAGCTTCTGCTCGATTTTGATGGAATATCGGTAAGCCACGCCTAAGGATAAGATGTAGAGAAACTCCATTTTGGCATGGATGTATCAATGCATACCATCGCGATACTTGAGCACCAGATGTTACTCATAATCTTTGATACCCATCTTGGTGCACAAGGTATGGAAGATATTTGTGAACCCAGGCACTGCTTTGCCTCTTTCCTACCACGGCATGGTCCATTTTGTGTACAGGTCATCATAACTTCCAACAGGGTAGTATTTTTCCTTAATATCATCCCTAAAGGACTCCCAGGTGACTGCGACTGTAAGAGGGTCCCTCTATTTCCTTTTCCTCACAGAACGTTTCCCTCGAATCTTTGACATGGGGGACAACTTTAAGGAGCACAAAGTAATATTTTCTCTATTCGAGAAGTTATGGACAAAGACATAACTTTCTAACATATTCAACCATTTTTCTACCATATCTGCATCTATGTGACCTTCAAATATAGGAATATCGAATTTGATTTGTACCTTGAAGGGGGCGATGCCTCCATTTGAGGAAGATGTGTCGCCTGTTGGTAGCCACCGAAGGATTTGCGCAAAATTATCCATCATCTCGTTCCTCTGTTGCATGAGAGATTCCTTGAGAAACATTTTGAAGGGATCTCTTATCCCATAACCTTTCTTTTATTTTTCCATAAGAGGTCGTTTAGGCGTGCAATATCTTTTGTCCTCAAGAGAAATAATCTCGAGACCCAATTCTTTGTACCCTGACCTAGTTGGGGACATGCATTAAGAACGACAAGGAGCAGACCGCTCTGATACCACTGATCCATAATATATTTGCAGAATGAAATGAATACAAATTATTAGAAAAATATGCTTAACACAAAATAACAGATATACAGTAAAACTGGTTTCTATTCAATAAGGAAATAAGTTGAAACTGTAAAATGTAGTGGAAACAAACATGCTAGAATGGTGGTGGATTATCTCTGAGAAGAGATGTGACGGTTGTGCTCATTCGCAAGAAGATGATTAAAATGAGGATCTGAATTCATTTTTACAATAAACAGGAATTTCAAAAGCCCTATACATGCAAAAAAACTAACCCTAGGAGATGAAGCATCAAAATTCATGTGAGCCCTGTTTGGGTAAGTTAGTACATCAACTTCCCGGGGTCATAACTTTTGGATGCGATCTTCGTTTTAGGCGCACGATAGCCCATTGGAAAGGTCTATTTGAGGAATACACATTTTTTTGCTACCTATCAAAGGTCATTCTAATTGTGGATAACCTTAAAAAACGTTGTTTGGGGCCTCAAAATGGCCCTGCAAGTTAGGGACCCAAAACTAGTGAAAAACTGCCAAACTGGAAAACTGCTAAAATGAGCTAGTTGGAATAGGTGGGAGGCCACAGACATCCATATGGGTCACTGAACCACTAGTTTTTTCATCCTTAACCTAAATACGAGGAAACTAGCTCACCAAACATGTACACTAGAGTTTTCAATCCTCCTCAAAAAAAAAAAAAATTGAAATAACAAGCACATTCCTAAAATGCACACACATTCCTAAAATGGCCATGCATTTCGACTCTTCTCTCTGCTTCTGTCCCTCTTCCCCACCTCTCTCTCTCCCCCATTTCCCCCCCTATCAATCTCTACCCCACTCACTCTCTTTGTCTTCTCTCCACATTCTTCCCTCTCCCACTCTCTAATTCTCTCTCTCTCCCTCCCTCACTCCCCCCCTCACACTCTATCCCCTTTCCATCCCTCTCTCTCTTCCCCCCTCTCTCTCTTCCCTATTTGTTCCCATCCTTCCCTCTCTCCCTCTCTTCCCCTCTCTCTCATTTT
>SNQJ01S0156551.1:75066-90841 GCA_010110895.2 Picea sitchensis | reverse complement strand
TTCACTGTCCATGATAAGCACTTTTCTGTCTAGGGTTAAGGTCAAGCCTTAGAGGTCGATCTACTTGTCCGCAGGCAGATTTTCCTACAACAACTGGTGTCATGGAACTGATAAAAATTTACCACGAATTCCGTGTTGAGCCGCTCCTCTGGGTCCCTGAGCTTATAGTACTTCTGATCATCTGTCGGGAGGAAAACTCCGATGCACCCATCATTCTCATTGTTGAACAAGCATTTATGCTCATCCGTGTGGTCGATGAGCCACCTCAGGACCTTTATGCAGGGGAAAATGAGGGTTATGCTCACCACCATGTGTAAATATGACCATCGTATGTTGGGCAACACCTGGTCATCAAGCACCCTTACATCAGGGTCATTGTGTGGGATATACTCCGAGAATTATTCTTGGATAATTTTTTTGAAGAGATCCCCCCACTGTGGGAGTGCTACCTTGGATCCGATGCTTACCTCTGTATCGCCAAAGGATGGAGGCTAGATGAAAGATTTCTTTGTTGTTGTTTTGACGACAGGCTCCACCCTAGGGGCATACTCCAATTGCCTTGCGGTCCCCGAAGAAGAACCTTTGCCTATCTCTGGTTCTTTCATCTTTGGTCCTGTCGGTGAGAATCTCGTGGTTGGATTTCTCGACAACATTCTTCCTGCAACTAGAGCATAGTTTAGAGACTGTGTAAGAAACCAGATGAACATATATAAATTATAACCAATGAATTGACAAACTTGGATACATACCTCTGAAGCTTTGTTAAACCTGGTTTTGGTAATCAAAAGGGTCAGTCCAGTTATTGATTTGCTCACTCTGCTCCTTCGGACACTCTGGAATTCACTTACACATAGAATGAATTTGTTCACAAAATTTCTAGAGATTTAAACATGGATGATCTTATCGTGTCGCATAAGCCATTCAATTCAGGTTATGAATGAAATTTCAACAAATCCGCGACCAGATCTTCAGAGGTGTTTAAACTTAAATTACTCGTGGGTTGACGGTGGAGGCGTGGGTGGCAATGTGGTATATTGACGATTTCAAAATGTTGTTTTCTAATCGACACATGGAGTAGCAACTAATGTGGGATCGAGCATTAACTAGTTCCTTAAATGTTCAAAATCTGATCGTATCTAATGCCGCAAACATCCCATTGTTCTGCTCTTTCAGTTGGTGGATCGTGGGTTGAGATTGGGCTGTGAACATTTTTTCGTTGATATCCTCCTGCAAAAGCTCTGACACCGATCGATCTTACCATACAGTGATGACATGGCAAAGTTGACTTAGAGGTGTGACTAGGACCTAGGGAACCAAAAATGACTTGGGATGGAACTAGACCGTATGACACTCTTACCTTGTAAAGACATGTGGCATTCAATACTAGTGACTTAATTCGCTCATGTTAATTGGAGTCAGGACTTTATTTAAACCATTCATTCAAAAATCAAATCCTAACTTGCCGACGTCGAAAAGTGTCAAGGATCGATGTTCGACGATAAACCTACCCAAGTGCTCTCGGATCGGCTCCCTCGAAAAATTCCTGATGCCGATAACACATCGAGAATCGACAGTCGGAGATAACTTTATCGCGGTCGAAATGTTTGTTTTGATCCTTCTATATTTTCCCTGATCCCAATAAAGCACATTAAGCATCGGCTATCAATGATTCTTTTACGTCCTTTGTTAACGTCTGTCTTCCTCTTATTTTATCGATGCCGAAGGGAATCAACTATCTCTTGAACCTTTATGCAAATAACCTACATAAACCGAAACTTCCTTCTTCCGATGCCGATGAGGATCGATGATCGACAACTATTGTTTTTGGTAGTTCATTTACTTACTTGAATTCTTTCCGACACCGAACCTGAGCGCGTTAGGTGCAACGTTTGGCTACCAATTCCTAATTTAGGTGTTAAGGTATTTTAATCATGAGGTTTCATAAGTTCAAATAGATATGAATAGGTGATAAGAGTCATGAAAAAAATCAAAGATAAAACATTTCCAAAAATGAAGTCGAGCTAGACAGTGCAAAAAACCAAGTGGTACCCAAAAAGTGACAAAATTTGATAAGGATTTTTATGGTGTGTTGAGTGCTCAACAAATGACGACTTACTGGGCAAAATTAGAATCTTTGTTCCTTCCCCAGGCTCAGCTAATGCATAAGCTCGTTAAGAACTTAACTGGTTTTTTACTAGAGCCTCTTCTATCCTTGCATTTGAATATCTCTGATTGGTGAATTCGAGGCTGCCTGTGGAGTTTTAACCTTTATTCCACCTTTGTTTCCTGTAACCATGACCCATGCCCTATTTTGACAAGATTCAAGTAAAGCATTCACTCACACTAGGAATTTTAGTTATCATCATTTACTTGCTGTGGTGTTGCTCCACTGCCAGTGAGTGTCCATAGCCCCGACGAAGTCACCCCAACATCACATACCTTGCTCCGCTGCCAACGAGTGTCCATAGCACCGACAGATTTATCTGCATACCCTCTCTTACTTTGCACCCATTTGATATAATTGATTTTATTTCGACAGAATTCCCTGAGCGAGTGGGAGAGGAGGACGTATGTTATTTGAAAAATGAGATGGTTAAGCTGAATTTTTTCTAGCTCTCTCTTGAGGTACATGTGGTCCTTTCTAGCTTTACTTCTTACCCTTTAGGTTTTACCAGACCACCGGGTGGAAAATTCATCACTTTTCCAAGGTTTTTTATCTGTACAGGTTAGATAGAGAATACATTCAAAACAACCCTAATTCTCCCAATGTTTCTTGTGTTGTATGTAAGCATGAGTCAGGAACAAAGTTCGTTATACCACATGAACTAAGGTAAACCAAATGCTTTGCTGAACACAAACTTCAAAAGCAAAAAAAGTACTATAACAAGAAGAACAAAAATGAAGAACTCCGCAATCAGCCTACCTAAACACAAAGTATCATTAAAACACACACATTTTTTTTTTAACAAAAATATTGTTTTAGGGCTTGGCCATTCACTGGGAGGGCGTCAGGTTCCCCCCTCTGATTTTGAAACTGATACGTGCCTACCCCAATTTTCTTGGCTACCTGAAAAGGTCCGAGCCATAGATTCTGAAAATTCAAATGTTTTCCCTTCGGCTCATTCGCTCTGTCCCATTTCAGGAGTAAGTCTCCTACTTCAAAATTCTTCTCTTTGGCCTTATGCTTGTCAAACCACCTTTTAACCCTTTTAACTATCTGCTGATGAGCAATGAACTTTGATTTTTCATTATCCCTTTATTCTTCCAACATGAGGATGGTATCAATTCTTTGTTGTATAACTGATGAGGGTTGTCCTCTAGAATCCTGAGCAAGTTGAAGATATGGGAGATATAGCCCATTCGGGAGAATGACTTCCTATCTGTATACCAAAAAGTATGGGGAATCACCTATAGCTTCCTTGGGTGTTACTCTATCAGCCCATAAGGCATTATGCAGTGAACTATGCCAATTCCTCTGGTTGTCTACAACTTTTTTCTTTAATATCCTCACTAGGTTCTTATTGGTTGATTCTGCCACTCCGTTCCCCTGTGGATAGTAGTTTGAAGAGTATCTGATTATGATTCCTTTTTCTAAATAAAGCTCTGTTAATAAGGTGGTGTAAAATTAAGATGCATTATCGAAAACAAGAAACAAGGCATACTGAACCTTGTATTCATCTGTTATTCTTTGAATTGGATCACCACCTTTTCGTTTACATGAGTCAGAGGGACAACCTCTGCCCATTTCATGATACAATTTGTGGAAGTTAGTATGTATCTATGTTGTTTTGAAGAAATTAGTGTAATTTCTCCTATGATATCTAACCTCCATTGCTCAAATGGCTTGGAGACGGACATAGGTTGGAGTGGGACAACTACTCTCTTTTCCCTCCCCACGCTTATTTGACAAGTTTTACAGTTCCTAGCATATGTGTGGGCATCCCTGAACAAAGTAGGCCAATAATAGTCGACTCTCATTATTTTGTGAGTAGTGGTATTTTCTATGAATTTTCCACATGCAAGACCATCATGGACCTCCTTCAGAACCTTGTTTGCATCTTCTCGTTTGAGAAATATTAAAAGTACCCCATCATAATTAACGCAGAAGAGCACCAAATTTATGAGGCAATATTGTGATGATTTTATTCTTAGATCTCTCCTTTCCTTAGGGTTCAAGTTTTCTGGGAAAGTCCCATGATGCAGGAGATAAGTTAGTTTCTCATACCAAGACTCCTGCCTTGGGGAGACGTATAAAGCTTCACCACACCATAATGCCAATTCATTCTCCCATTCGGGGTCTTCATTTAATTGGTCTTGGGCTTCAACTGCCAGTTTACATAATCATTGTCCCTTAACTAGTTTGGAAGGTTTTATATCGAGATCAAATTATTGGAAATTGCCATCCAATTCCCTATCCTTTCCCCCATCTCCTGTTGAGTGAATAGGGATCAGACTGCGGGATGAGGTACAATGAATTTGGTATGGTTCTTTAGGATGTAAGATCTGAAGTGTTTCACTTCCTTGTATACTGCATAAGCCTGCTTGTCTATAGAAGGGTAATTTAGTTTGGCCCCTTGGAGATTAGTGCTCATAAATGAGATCAAGGCCTCATTGTTGTCATCGTCCTTCTGAGTCAATACTACAGCTAACGATTGGTCGGAGGAAAAAGTGTAGAGGAAGAAATATTTGCTAAAGTCGGGACTTCGCAACACTGGAGCTCGAGATATTGCAGTCTTAATATTTTTGAAATCACTTTTTCGTTCATCATCCCACTTAAATTCAACATCTTTGTGGATCATTTTTTGTAAGGGTTTGATAGTTTCAGTGAAATCGGGGGTGAACTTTCTCACAAAATTGATTTTCCCAAAGAAGGATTGCATAGCCTTTTTTTTGTGGGGTTATGGAAGTTGAGATATAGCCCTAATCCTTTCTGGATATATGCGAATTCATGCTTGAGATATAATATGACCTAGTAGTTTCCCTTCCTCGACACCAAAGATAGTTTTCCTAGGGTTTAAGGATATACCGTATTTCCTACACCTTTCGAAAATCTGGGTTAGGTGTTAGATGTGATCTTCTCTTTTCTTTGAATATACAGTCACGTCATCCAAATAAACTACTACACATTTGTTTATTAGTCCTCAAAAATCCACGTCCATGGCCCTTTGGAAGGTTTCCCCTGCATTGATTAATCCAAAGGGCATACATTTATAAGCAAAGGTTCCCCACTTGGTTCAGAAGGTAGTTTTCAAACGATCTTCCTTTGAAACTAGAACTTGGTTGTAACCTAAAAAACCATCCAACAGGGAGAAAATATCAAAACCAGACATGGTCTACAAGAGTTGCTCCATCGGTGTGTCACCATCCTGATCATGACATCCTTGAGTTCTCCCATAACTTTCACATGGGTTTTGTCTAGCTGTATCACATGCTTATCACTTTTGAGAGGGACTGGGTTTAGTTTCTTACATATAGACAATGGAATAACATTAGAGGATGCCCTTGAGTCAACCAAACAATTGTGGAGGTTTTTGTTGAAGACTTCAAATGTCAAGAGGAATCGTGGGACAAAAGGATTTTCCTTTTTATCTTCAGAGTAAGCGTTCACAATTGACTTACTTCTCACATATGTGAGGGATGGATTTTCTCCTTGGTCAGTTCTTTTTATAGGAGTTTCTACTGACTTCAAATCTTGTAACAAAAAGTCCTTTTTCTGAGGGATTCTACACATGTCCATGACCGATATATTAGCCTTCAATTTTTTCAAATCTTCTACTATGTTGTAGTCTAGCTTGGGCGATTCTCGACTATGGATGTTTATAGGATTTCTTTGGGAGACAAAAGATTATTTTGGGTGATCAGACGTTTGTTTTCCTCTCGAAGTGTGGGCCACGGTAATTTTGTTTGAGACCGGGTGATCCCTACTTCGTGTTTGCACCGCGAAGACCTCTGGGTGTGGTTCTTGAACCTTAAATAGATCATCAGAAGGCATTGGTAGGTCAGGGTCCCATATCAACATGGTTGTTCCTTTTGATGAATCGACTTCTTCCTGATCAACAATATTCATAGCTCAGCTGCTTGATTGTTTGGTAAGGGAAGCCTCGTCTAGAAACTGATTGGCCATCAAATTCATGGCATGCATCCATTGTGGGCAGTCTCTTTCAGAATGTTTCTCTTGTTGATAGGTACAGAAAGAGTCATATGCTACATTTACCAGATCGATGTTTAAGTTTGCTGAGGGAGGTTCAATTGCTTTGAACGATGGATTTCTTTTAGAAAAGGGTTTACAGGGACTTTGGCCTTGGTTTCCTTCCCCTGCACTTCTTTTCATGTCTATGATTTCGTTTGACAACTTATTTATCATTCATTGTAGGTATTCTATCTCTCCACTTCCCTTTTCGGGACCTTGTTCTGTTTGTTTCCCTGGGGGTCTGGTCAACCTGAGTCCTCTCCTGGGAGGAGATTTAACTTCCTTCTTAACTAATGAGACCTAGTCTTCTTTACATCCCTTCATTTAAAATTCTATATTTTTTTCTTCCTCAAAATTCTCAGCTAAGGTTGTTTTAGCAACCCTCTTCACAAACATGGAAATGGAAGAAGGAAGAGCATTAGCGTATACTTCGATTTTCAACTCCTGGGTGGGTTTATCTTCGAGTTGAAATTTGTTCAGGATAGTGGTGAATCGTTGATTGAAGTCTTTAACCTTCTCCTTTGAACTCATGGTGGTGGCAAACAACTGAGCCATCAAAGCTCCTGTAGTGGTTTCTTCTGCAAATTTATCTAAAAAATCCTTTTGAAACTTCATCCAACTAGTTATGGACCATACATCCAAGTTAAAATACCACATGGAGGCCAAATTCTCAAAAGTATAGGGGAAAAGCCTGCATACTATGTCTTCATGTTGGACATTCATTAGTCTAATAGCTAGTATGAATTTTTTGATATGGTCTTCAGGAAATCCTGAGGTTTTAGGGTCAAATTTAGGGAGTAACTTTTCTGGATGTCAAGGAAGGTTATGTACTCATCTAGGGATGGCCAAAGCATCTCTAGCCAACCAAGGTTAATTATTTGTAGGTGGGTTTCCCCTTTCTTCATTATGATCATTTTTATCTTCCATGTCGTCCGACTTAAACACTGAGCGTTCTGAGTTAAGACCTTCCTCGTCAGAAAAATCGTCGGGCTTAGAGCAGTTACCGAATGGTGTTTTGGGGATTAGATTAAGGGGATGTTTGATTTCAGTGAGGGAAAAATCTATCAGGTCTTCTACTGTGTGAAAACAAACCTAGTCATGGGTGTCGACCATTGGTCTGCTTACTTGTTTTCTACGAGGAAGTAACAAATCTAAGGGTAGTTCTCCAATTTGTTGTGTGTAAGCTCTTGTGATTCTTTTAAACTGGTTTAACTCCTCGTGGGGAAGAGCGTAAGGTATTTCAGGGAATAGTTTTTCTTCCTCTTGATGGGGTGAGTTAATCGTTTAAGGAGTACTTAGTGTGTGTGGGATGTCATGAGAATGACTAGCCATGCATGTGGGCTGTTTGAATCTACAAGCTGTGTGAAATATTATATCAAAAATATTGTCAGCCATTCATTCATCATGCCCTCCTTCTAGTGCCAATTCTATTGAGGGGTCCTAAATCCCTTTAACTCAACAATAGGAACCAAACTTGCCACTGAGGCCTAATTAGACTTTGTAGCATTTGATAGTGGAATGGTTCTCCATATCTTGTGATCCAACCAATTAATCGATGGGCTTTATGTAGTGATTTACATGATATCTTCTCGTGAAAACTCCTCCTTCAGTTTGAACGTTCTCTTTTTGTATTTTCTCTTATAGGTGGGTCTGATAAAATATAGGTGCTTGTACAAACTAGTTGGATAAAAAGAAAAGGGGGAAAAATTAACTACTAAAGAAGGATGAGCTCAGGATAACCCTCGTGCTTGAGCATGAAGACAAATATTTTCACACCTTCGACACGCCTAGTACTAATACATCAATTTTTTGGTATTTCACTTATTAACTTAGATACAATTATCGAAAGAAAACATACATGAAATAAAATGATGGCAAGAAAATTAGTTTCCTTAGCTCTAATCACCAATCACACATTAACACAACGATTTGATTTCCATCATTAAAGATAAGAACTATAAAAATATTGAATCAACTAACTTATCAATAGATTCAGAAACTCTTACTCATTAGAAAATCCATTCATGAGATAAAGTCAATCCTTTAATGTAAAACATAAACTTGTCTCCGGTCCTAAGCATGAATTATCAATCGAGGTAGATCCAAAATAGTTCTTTACAATTCCAAAAATTAGGGTCTTTGCAAAAACCATTGACCTCTTCTAACATGTCAATCCTCTTATTTATAACAAATTATTCACTAAAAATAATTATCAAAAGTGCAACCTAAGTAAAACAAAACATCGCCACAGGGTGCTTTCCTCTCTCAATCTTCTAAGATTCATCAAATGGTTTCACTTGAGTGGATGAATCTTCTCATAGTCTGACCATTTGACGAAGAGTTCCTCACATGTGTTGGCATACAGGAATCTGTGTTGGTCCATCGAGGTCGAAAGGATATTCTTTATCTCCATTGCCCGTGCTCGATACTTGACTACTTTAACACTTAACTATTGTAACATTGTCCGAGCTTTGATCGGGTGCCCCATGAACTGCTATAATTGACTTGGTGCTATGTTTTCCACCTTTTCTATCTCAGCAGTCCATGATGAGTCTTGTTCTGCATGTAGTTTGACTATGTCATGCAAGTCGACGAAGTCCTCAGGTGCACCAAATTCTAGGAGACCGATGTATCTCATTTCCCGATTGATCTTGGTCCAACTCCTTTCATAATCGACCCATTTATCTTGGATATACCACTGAGGTTTTTGGGCCATATTCACCCAGTATTCATCTGAATTCCTTATACAGTCGATGCTACTGTCCCTTAGCACCTGAATGTTGTGCTCTTCAGCATCTCGACCCTTCTGAACCATGCCGATGTAATCAATTATTTCCACTGCTTGGTGGGCCTTCTCATACCATATTTCCATGTATTTGCATGTCTCTACCACCATAAGGGTGTCTTCCTGGAAGTCGATTATCCCTGTAGTGAAAAGGTGCCACTCACTCATGAATTTTCCATAGGTATCTTGGAATTCACTTCTCAAGAATACCATGGCATGTGTGGAATCCTGATATTATTTCTCCAAATGGAGTAGATGCTCCAACTCCTTTAGCGCAACGACCAAATCCTATTCATCTTTCCTTTCTCTATCCAGGGTGGCATCTGTGATTTCCATCCCTATGTCGATAAGCTCAAACGTCTTGGCATGCTTTGTGCTGATCAATTTCTCCCTATGGTGATGAGGATGAAACTGTCCAAAGTAATCCTCCTCTTGTTAGTGGTTCTCTTCATGATGGCTTTCCTCTTTCGGTCATAGGCGATGGTTTGTATATCGACGAACTCATCCATAGGTTTAGGGATTTGTTTCTCTCCCCAAGTAAGAGTGTTTCCTAGGCTCCTGACGGTGTATATATGTTCAAGACTGGGTTCCTGAACCTCTTCTGTATGTACTAAAGACTAGACCTATGATTGTTTCTCATCGAGGGGTAAAGTACTCGCCAAAATTGATGAATCAGGGGAAGGCTCGATACTTAATTGGTAATCAGCTTTCGAGATGCCGATTTCCTATTGTGGAATTTCTTCCCCTTGTTCACCCTGTCCTAGCTCATCCCTCGAGTTGTCCATTGGGATTCCCGGTGTGTCGAGTGGTTCATCATCCAAGGCACTTTCTACCTCGTGCTCATTCTACTGACTGCTTTGACTTGGAGCATTGGGACCTGGAGTGGATTCCTTCTCAGGTTCTTTTTCCTCTGTAATTTTCACTGGAGTGAAAAGGGATACCTATGAACTCTCCTCATTATTGTAGATGGTTATTATATCAAGCAAGGGATTTGGTGTACTTTATCTCCCTGATGTCCCCACTATCTTGAGATAAGTCGAAACTTCCCCTGGTGATCTAACCTATGGTGTTGAAGCTTTAGGGTTATATGACTTGATGGTTTCTTCAATTTGCATCGGCTCTGGGTCACTTGGTCCTCCCTAAATTTTGATTGGGTTGTCGACAGGAACCCTCATCATCTCTATGAGAGCCGGGTCATTCTGCAACTGATCAATGACTCTCTGTGCCTCTTCTATCAAGATCAATCCCCTTTTTTGTGCCTCTGGTGTCAAGAACAATCCCCTTCTCTGCACCTATGTTGTCTCTACCGCTTTGATTTCTTCCCTGGATTGGAGGGCCTCTTGAGCCGACTGCTCTATTGTTTCCACCTATTCATCCACGCTCATGGCCTTGAACCTAGTCATGTTTGGGTTGGCCATCCTTTACACCACCTCATCCCAGTCTTAGGCATTCTCTATGAAGAATTCATCCTCAAACTTATTGTGATCATATGACCAATAGGATGATACTTTTGACGCATGTTAGAGGACCAAGCCTTTAGGATCATACTTATGGAATTGGCCTGTAGGGAACCTAAATTCAAGTTGGCTCATTAGTTCTTGTTTGGCTTGAGCAGTATCCTTTACCAGATAGAACCCCACATGGAAACCGTATGGTATGAAATCATGTTTCTTGTATTTGATCAATGTGGCATTATAGCCCCATAGGATGGTCTGATAATAGATTTCTCCCACGATGATCCAGTCTGGGACATGAGCTGGTAGGAGAGGTGGTGCTCCAGTGGCCCCGAACACCGTGATGTAGGTTGAGCGCTCGTCCAAGTACCAATGGCCTACCTTGGCTATAATGTTCTTGGATACCGTCGATAGCCTTGGGAATTCCTTCTTAAAAATAATAAAATAAATGCGGGCGGTGAATTCATCGCAAATGAGTGCGTAAGATTTATTGTACATGTTCTACCATAACATGTTGAAGTAGACATAGACCGAGATCTCTGCAACATGCTAGTTTAGATTCATGCCGACGAATATGTTCCTTGCACACATGACATCAAGTAGATATGAGGCCATGTAGAAAGTTGGTGCCTCTCCTTCCTTTGGCATCTGAGCCTGTTGTACACAAATGCTTAATTGTTTTGAGATTTTTTCTCCCTAGTTGAAGTTTCTCCCGACGATTGCAAATGTGTATGCCAAAGGAATCCGTGCTTCCAAAAACTTGGAGCATTCCTTTTCTCCATATAACCGGTAGATGAGAGCCATCAAAATGATGTATGTCTCCCTCAGGTTAATCATTCCATACCAACCATTGCTCCAGTTAGTGAATTTCTTGTCCTCTTTCCACCATGATGCCATCCCCCGACTGGTGTCATGGAACTCATAAAAATTTACCATGAACTCCATGTTGAGCCGCTCCTCTGGGTCCTCGAGCTTATATTACTTCTTGACTTCTATTGGGAGGAAAAATCTGACGCACCCACCATTATCATCATTGATCAAGCATTTATGCTCATCCGTGTGGTCAATGAGTCACTTCAGGACCTCTATGCAGGGGGAAACAAGGGTTCTTCTCGCTAGCATGTGTAAATATGATTGTAGGATGTTGGGGAAGACCCAGTCATCGAGTTCCCTTACGTCTGGGTCATTGTGTGGGATATACTTTGGGAATTCTTATTGGCTAATTCTGTTGAAGTGATCCCCCCACTGTGGGAGTGCTACCTTGGATCTGATGCTTGCCTCTATATCACCAAAGGCTGGAGGCTGGATGAAAGATTTCTTTGTTGTTGTTTTGATGGAAGGCTCCACCCTAGGGGTGTACTCCAATTTCCTCCGCTCCCCCGAGAAGAACCTTTGCCTATCTTTGGTTCTTTTATATTTGGTGCTCTCGGTGAGCATCTAGTGGTTAGATTTATCGACAACATTCTTTCTACAACTAGAGAAGATTTTAGAGACTATGTAAGAAAAAATATGAACATATATAAATTATAACCAACAAATTGACAAACTTTGATACATACCTCTGAACCTTTGTTAAACCTGGTTTTGGTAATCAAAAGGATCATTCCAATTCTCAAGTTTCTTGCTCTGCTCCTTCGAACGCTCTGGAATTCACTTATGGGAAGAATGAATTTGTTCACAAGAGTTCTATAGATTTAAATAGGGATGATCTTACCGTGTTGCATCAACCATTCAATTCGGGTTATGAGTGAAATTTCAACAAATTTTTCGCTAGATCTTCAGAGGAGTTTAAACTTAAATTCATCGTGGGTTGATGGTGAAGGCACATGTGGCAATGTGGTCTATCGACGATTTCAAAATGTTGTTGTCTAATAGGCGCACAGGGTAGAAACTAATGTGGGATCAGACATTAAATAGTTCCTTAAATGTCCAAAATCCAATCGTATCTAATGCCGCAAACATCCCATCATTCCACTCTTTCAGTTGGTGGATCGGGGGTCAGGATTGTGCTATGAAAATTTTTCATTGATATCCTCCTGCAAAAGCTCTGATGTCGATCGATCTTATCATATAGTGCTGACATGGAAAAGCTAACTCAGAGATGTGACTAGGACCTAGGGAACCAAAAATGACTCGGGATGGAACTAGACCGTACGCCCCTCTTACTTGGTAAATACACATGGCATTCAAGAACAATGACTCAATTTGCTCATGTTAATCGGAGTAGGGAATTTCTTTAAACCATTCGTTCTAAAACCAAATCCTAACTTGTCGATGCTGAAAAGTGTCAAGGATTGACGATCGATGATAAACCTACCCAAGTGCTCTAAGATTGGCTCCCTCGAAAAATTCCTCATGTCGATAACACATCAGGAATCGGTGGTCGAAGATAACTTTATCGTGGTCAAAATGTTTGTTGTGATCCTTCTGGATTTTCGCCGATCCCGATAAAGTGCATAGAGAATCGGCTATCGACGATTTTTTTACGTCCTTTGTTAATGTCTGTCTTCCTCATATTTTACTGATGCTGAAGTGGATCTACTATCTCTTGAACCTTTATGCGAATAACCTATGTAAACTGAAACCACCTTCTGCCGATGCTGATGAGGATCAACGATTGACGACTGTTGTTTTTGGTAGTTACTTTACCTACTTGAATTCTTTCTGACGCTGAACTTGAGCGCATTAGGTGCAGCGCATGGATGCCGATTCCTAATTTAAGTGGTAAGGTCTTTTAGTCATGAGGTTTCAGGAGTTCAAACAGATCTGAATAGGTGATAAGAGTCATGAAAAAAATCAAAGATAAAACATTTCCCAAAATGAAGTCGAGTCAGACAGTGCAAAAAACTAAGTGGTACCCAAAAAGTGACAAAATTTGATAAGGTTTTTTAGGGTGTGTTGAGTGCTCAACAAATGGTGACGTATTGGGTGAAAGCATAATCTATGTTCCTTCCCCAGGCTTAGCTGATGTAGAAGTTGGTTAAGAACTTAACTGGTTTTTTACCAGAGCCTCTACTATCCTTGCATTTGAAAATACTTGATTGGTGAATCCAAGCCTGCCTGTGGGGTTTTAACCTTTATTACACCTTCGTTTCCAGTAACCACGACCCATGCCCTATTTTGACAAGATTCAAGTAAAGAATTCACTGGCACCGGGTCTTTTAGTTATCATCATTCACTTGCTGCAGTGTTGCTCCGCTGCTAGTGAGCGTACATAGCCCCGACGAAGTCACCCTGACATCATAGACCTTGTTCCGCTACTAGTGAGAATCCATAGCCCTGATGGAGTTATATGCATAACCTCTCCTACTTTTCACCCATTTGATGTAATTGATTTTATTTCGGTAGAATTCCCTGAGCGAGTGGAAGAGGAGGACGCCTCTTATTTGCAAAATGAGATGGTTAAGGTGAATTTTAGCTAGCTCTATCTTGAGGTACATGTGGTCCTTTCTATCTTACCTTATTTCCCTTTAGGTTTTGCCAACCACCAGGCAGACACTTCATCACTTTTCCAAGGTTATTTATCTGCACAGGTTAGATAGAGAATTCCTTCAAAACAACAATAATTCTCCCAACGTTTCTTGTGTTGTATGTAAGCATGAGTAAGGAACAAAGTTCATTATACTGCATGAACTAAGGTAAACCAAATGCCTTGTTGAACACAAACTTCAAAAGAACAAAAAGTACTATAACAAGAAAAACAAAAATGAAGAACTCTGCAATCAACCTACCTAAAAACAAAGTATCATGAAAACACACACTTTTTTTTTTAACAGAAATATTGTTTTAGGGCTTGGCCATTCACCGAGAGGGCGTCAGGTCCCCCCCTCAAATTTTGCAACCGATACATGCCTACCCCAATTTTCTTGGCTACCTGAAAAGGTCTGAGCCATAGATTTTGAAACTTCGAATGTTTTCCCTTCAACTCATTCGCTCTATCCCATTTCAGGACTAAGTCTCCTACTTCAAAATTCTTCTCTTTGGCCTTATGCTTGTCAAACCACCTTTTAACTATTTGCTGATGAGCAATGAAATTTGATTTTTCTTTCTCCCTTTATTCTTCTAGCATGAGGAGGGTATATATTCTTTGTTCTATAACCGATGAGGGTTGTCCTCTAGAATCTTGAGCAAGCTGAAGAGATGGGAGATATAGCCCGTTAAGGAGAATGGATTCCTGTCCGTATACCAGAAAGTATGGGGAATTCCCTATAGCTTCCTTGGGTGTTACTCTATCATCCCATAAGGCATTATGCAGTGAACTATGAAAATTCCTCTGGTTGTATGCAATTGTTTTCTTTAATATCCTCACTAGGTTCTTATTGGTTGATTATGACACTTCATTCCCCTGTGGATAGTAGTTTGCAAAGTATCTGATTATGATTCCTTTGTCTAAATCAAACTCTGTTAATAAGATGGAAGAAAAGTAAGTTGCATTATCAAAATCAAGGACGAAAGGCATACCAAACCTTGTAATCATTTGTTGTTATATGAATTGGATCACAACCTTTTCATTTACCCGAGTCAGAGGGACAACCTCTACCCATTTCGTGATATAGTCTGTGGTAGACAGTATGTATCTATGTTGTTTTGAAGAACTCAGTGTAATTTCTCCTATGATATCTAACCCCCATTGTTCGAATGTCCCAGAGAGGGCCACGGGTTGGAGTGGGACAACTACTCTCTTTTCCCTCTCCGCGCTTATTCGACAAGTTTTACAGTTCCTAGCGTATGTGTGGTAATCCCTGAACATAGTAGGCCAATAATAGTCGGCTCTCAGTATTTTGTGAGCAGTGGTATTCCCTACAAAGTGTCCACCTATAGGACTATCATGGAGCTCCTTTAGAATCTTGTCTGCATATTCTCGTTCGAGACATATTAAAACTACCCCATCATAATTAACGTGGAAGAGCACTGAATTTATGAGGCGAAATTGTGTTGATTTTATCATGAGAGCTCTCCTTTCCTTAGGGTTCAGGTTTTCTGGGCAAGTCTCATGATGTAGGAGATAAGTTAGTTTCACATACCAAGACTCTTGCCCTGGGGATACATATGAAGCTTCACCACACCATAATGCCAATTCATTCTCCCATTTGGGGTCTTCATTTACTTGGTCCTGGGATTCAACTGCTAGTTTACATAATCCTTGTCCCTTAATCAGTTTGGCAGGTTTTATATCAAGATCAAATTCTTGGACCATTTCCATCCAGTTCCCTCTCCTTTCCCCATATCCTACTGAGTGAATATGTTGAGGTCCTAACCCGCACATGGGTAGATTAATGTATTCGGATGTAATAAAGGTCAATATTAATAAGACCTTTCAATAAAAGAGAATTAGGCGGATGTAAG
>SNQJ01S0156551.1:56517-75056 GCA_010110895.2 Picea sitchensis | reverse complement strand
GATCTTCCTCTAGATGCTTCTTTTTAGTATAAATAGGAGTCGAGGGTATGAGAAACCTAGCTTAGATATTTTTGTAACAGAGCGCTGCTCGATTGGAGGTTGCCCCCTCGAAGAGGCCTGTGAACATTGCTATCTGAATCAAGTGTTATTTATGTTCAAGTGCTATTTCTATTGCTATTTCGTATATCATTTCTGTGTATTGTGAAGATTATGCTGGATATTTCACTGTTATTCTTTTATTTCTAGCATTTCGTTTCTGTTCTGCATATTTTATATATCTGGTATCTTGCAGAATAGGGATCAAACTACGAGATGAGGTGCAATGACTTTGGTATGGTTCTTTAGGATGTAAGATCCAAAGTGTTTCACTGCCCTGTATACTATAGAATCCTACTTGTTTATAACAGGGTAATTTAGTTCGAACCCTTGGATATTAGTGCTCATAAATGAGATCGAGGCCTCATTGTTGTCATCATCCTTTAGAGTCAATACTGCAGCTAACGATTGGTCGGAGGCAAAAGTGTAGAGGAAGAAATATTTGCTAAAGTCAGGACTTCGCAATGCTGGAGCTTGAGATATTGCAGTCTTAATATTGCTGAAAGCACTTTTTTGTTCATCATCCCACTTAAATTCAACATCTTTTTGGATCATTTTTGTAAGGTTTTTATAGTTTCAGCCAAATCAGGGGTGAACTTTCTCACAAAATTGATTTTCCCAAAGAAGGATTGCATAGCCTTTTTGTTATGGGGCAATGGAAGCTGAGTTATAGCCCTAATCTATTCTGGGTCTATGTGAATTCCTGTTTGAGATATAATATGACCTAGTAGTTTCCCTTCCTCGACACCAAAGATATTTTTATTGGGGTTTAAGGATATACCGTATTTCCTACACCTTTCGAAAATATGGGTTAGGTGTTGGATGTGATCTTCTTTTTTCTTTGAATATACAGTCACCTCATCCAAATAAACTACTACACATTTGTTGATTTGTCCTTGAAAAGACACATCCATGGCCCTTTGCAAAGTTTCCCCTTCATTGATTATCCCAAAGGGCACGCGTTTATAAGCAAAGGTTCCCCAAATGGTTTGGAGGTAGTTTTCAAACTATCTTCCTCTAAAACTAGAACTTGGTTGTAACCTGAAAAACCATCCATCAGGGAGAAAATCTCAGAACCGGACACAGTGTGCAATATTTTCTCCATCGATGGGACTGGTTAGTTGTTTTTTTCTAATGCTCTGTTGAGGTTTCTCAAATCTACACACAAACGGATTTCCCTAGATTTTTTCTTGATGAGAACCAAATTTGCTACCCAACTAGAGCGTCTAACCTAAAACATGATTTTAGCATCTAGTAATTTTTTTAACTCCTGACACATGAGGGGTTCCAGATATGGGTGGTACTTTCAGATCTTTTGTTGGAAGGGTTTTACTCTGAATTTTAACGGGATTGTGTGTTGAATGATACAAGTATCATAAGTTTTCAGATCTCGGTAGGACCATGTAAAAATATCTTGATATTCTCTGAAAAGTTTGAGGTAGGTATTCCTTTATTCTTTAGATACTGTCTTGTTGAGATTTACATTCTTAGGGTTCTTTTGGGTTCATAGGTTAACGGTTTCGTACATGGGACATGAAATCCATGTCTTTGTGTTCGTTGACCAAATTGGCTACCCCTTTCGGTATCGTGTGAGACCTTGGTTTGTCAATCGATTGATCTATTTCAGGTTTTTTTACATGGGGATCAGTTTCTACTAATTGTTCCTGAAATATTTCATACTAGATCTTTAAAATTATCCTGATTGGTTAAAATTTTTATGATATGTTCATCTCCTTCAAATACCTTCCAATTAGAAATATTGTTGGGCACCGACGGTTTGTAGAGTAGCTCCATAGTGAATTGGGAGGATTCATAGTCTTCTAAAGGGGATATCCTTGAGGCAACAGTGGTAAGGGAATCAACCATTGTTTTCTTTGTTCTAGGGATCGTTGTAATGTCGAAGGCTTCAAAATGTTCTATTAGTCTGTGCACTTCCTGTTGATAATTCCTCAGGTGGGGGGAGTTGCAGTGTATAGTGTTCCTTACTTGTCTAACAATGATTTCAGAGTCTCCAAAAACCTTTAGTTCTTTAATGTTCAAGTCTGTGGCTTTCTTTAGCCCTTGTACTAGAGCTTCATACCCGATGGTGTTGTTTGTGCATTCAAATTCTAGTCTGCAGGACAAGAAATTTCGTTTACCTTTGGGACCAATGAGGATACACCCTGATCCTGATCCTTCTTGTGACTTAGACCCATTAAAGTACAAGGTCCAAAATTGTGAGCGAAAACCATCAGTTTCTTTTTTCCTACCATATTTCTCCTTTCCTCCTATCTGCTCTGTGTTTTTTAATAGAGGTTCCTGAAAAAAGAGGATTTATTTTGCCGCCATTAACAAATTTTCTTGAAAAGTCATTTCAGATTTTTGAGTAAGAGGGAAATCAGATGAAAGAGGGGAGAAATTCTCAAAATCAAAGTTGAAGGAATAATTTCCTAGCATGGGGAAATCTACCGAAGAGGGTTCGTTGAGGGCTTCTAGGTCCGTGACAATATATTTTAGATATATTTCCCTATCAATCCTGATCATATTCATGTGTCCATTTAACGACAACCAAAGGTGAGCCCAGTCTATACTAAAGTATCCATTTAACTTCTCGGACCAATCTTGACTAAGTATAAATCCATAAGCTTATGGGATATCTACTGCAATGATGTCAATCACTTGATTTTTTTTTGGGTGTGTCGCCATCCTGATCATGACATCCTTGAGTTCTCTCATAACTTTCACTTGGGTTCTGTCTAGTTGTATCACACGTTTATCACTTTTGAGAGGGAATGTGTTTAGATTATTGCATATAAATAATGGCATAACATTAGAGGATGCCCCTGAGTCAACCAAACAATTGTGGAGGTTTCTGTTGAAGGCTTCAAATATCAAGAGGAATGGTGGGACAAAAGGCTTTCCCTTTTTATCTTCAGAGAAAACATTCACAATTGGCTTACTTCTAAGATCTGTGAGGGCTATATTTTATCCTTGGTTAGTGCTTGTTATAGGAGTTTCTACTGACTTCAAAGCTTGTAACATAAATTCCTTTTGCTGAGGGATTCTACACATGTCCATGACCGATATATTAGCCTTCATTTTTTTCAAATATTCTACTATGTTGTAGTCTAGTTTGGGCGATTCTCGGGTATGGATGTTTACATGATTTCTTTGGGAGAAAAAAAATTATTTTGGGTGATCAGACGTTTGTTTTCCTCTTGAAGTGTGGGCCACGATAAGGTCGTTTGAGACCAGGTGAAATCTACTTTGCATTTGCACCACCAAGACCTCTGCGGGTGGTTCTTGAACCTCAAATAGATCATCTGAAAGCATTGGTAGGTCAAGGTCCCATATCAGAAAGGATGTTTCTTCTGGTGGATCGACTTCTTCCTGATCAACAATATTCATAGATGAGTCGCTTGATTGTTCGGTAAGGGTAACTTCGTCTAGAAACTGGTTGGCCATCAAATTCATGGCATGCAACCATTGTGGGCGGTCTCTTTCAAAATGTTTATCTTGGTGATAGGTACAAAAAGAGTCGGATGCTACATTTCCCATATCAATGTTTAAGTTTGTTGGGGGAGGTTCAATTTCTTTGAACAATGGATTTCTTTTAAAAAAGGGTTTATAGGGCCTCTGGCCTTAGTTTCCTTCCCTTGCACTTCTTTTCATGTCTATGATTTCGTTTGACAACTTCTTTATCATTCGTTGTAGGTATTCTATGTCTCCACTTCCCTTTTCGAGACCTTGTTCTGTTTGTTTCCATGGGGGTCTGGTCAACAAGAGTCCTCTCCTGGGTAGAGGTTGAAATTCCTTCTTAACTAATGAGACCTGACCTTCTTTACATCCCTTCATTTGGAATTCTATAGTTTTGGCTTCCTCAAAATTCACAGCTAAGGTTGTTTTTACAACCCTCTTCACAAACATGGAAATGGAAGTAGGAAGAGCATTAGCGTATACTTCAATTTCCAGCTCCTAGGTGGGTTTAGCTTCAGGTTGAAATTTGTTCAAGATAGTGGTGAATCGTTGATCATTATTATCTTCCATGTCATCTGAATCCAACACTGAGCATTCCAAGTTAAGCCCTTCCTCGTTATAAAAATCGTTGAGCTCAGAGCAGTTACTAGCTGGTGTTTCAGGGATTATATTAAGGGGATGCTCGATTTCGGTGAGGGAGAAATCTATCATGTCTTCTACTGTGTGAACGAAAACCTGGTCGGGGGTGTCGACCACTGGTATTATTACTTTTTTTCTATGAGGAAGTAACAGAGCTAAGGGTAGTGGTCCAATTTGTTGGGCGTAATCTCTTGTGATTCTTTTGAACTGGTTCAACTCCTCGTGGGGAAGAGCATAAGGTATTTCAGGGAATAGTTGTTCTTCCTCTTGCTGGGGTGATTTACTCATTTTAGGAGTATTCAGTGTTTATGGGTTGTATTGAAAATGGATAGCCATGCACGTGGGCTATTTTGAATCTACAGGCTGTGTGAAATATTATATCAGAAATATTTTTAGCCATTCATTCATCATGCCCTCCTTCTAGTGCCAATTATGTTGAGGGGTCCTAAATCCCTTTAACTCAAAAGTAGGAACCTATAATACCCTAGATTTTGAACCCCCATTTTAAATAATGTATTGTTACAATGCTGAGAGGCCAGTGTGCCCAAACTATTATTAAATGTCCAGTATGCTTGAGAAATGTAATGTTTTGTTTATCATTATTAATAATAAATACATCGTTGGCTGCTAAACAGACAAGGACTAGAGTTATAGGGGGCTATGATTCCACAAGAGAGGGGGCTTGAGGGGATAAGTGTTTATTCCTATGTTAATTAACTTTTTTCCTAAGGGAGGGGATCAATTACATGAGCTTCTTGGGGAAGGCCAGGAGGTTCTTGATTTCCCCACAAAAATACTTAAACCCATCCCTGGTCTGATTGTGGGGTTGGTGTTGGCCCTTGACCAAGTTTTGAGGGATCTGGTCAAGTTTGACCTATCTTGGGACTTCGACAGCCTGTTGAAGGAGGAGCGCAAGACGAAGCAAATATCACAGGATCTTGGCTCATTTTTGGGTACTTTTTGGGTTATGGGATTATGTAATGGGCATGGGATGTCGGCCCATGGGTTTACCCATGTTTAGGCCTATTTTGTAATGTATAAATAGATGTCTAGGATATGTAAGAGGAAGAGAATATAGGCATATCTATGTGATATTGGCCTAAGTGCCAGATCTATTTGATTAAAGGATTGTAAATGATTTGTGCATATTGAAAGAGACTTGCAGGGCTGAGTGTAAGTGATTGTGGAAGGCTTAGTGCTGTAACCTAGCTCGAGGAAGGATGATCTGGTGAGGTGCGTGCAGATATCCTATCCTAGGAGGAGTAGGATTTTGGTGGCTTTGTGCTTGTAACTGATTGACTGAAGACAATAAAGAAGAAGAGTTGGTGGATGTAGCCTTAGGGTGGGGGTGAACCACGTAAACACTGTGTTGTTTTGCTTTGTGTTTTTCCTTGATGTGTTTATGTCTTCTCTTGTTAAATGCTTTGATAAAGATGGATACATCTACTTATGCTTTGTGCTAATGATGTGTAATAATGTTAGATCTGACCCATATGAATGTGCTTAGTGCTTGATCTGCTAGATCTAACCTACCTATTTATGATAAAGTGCTTAAATACATCAGATCTGAGTGAACGATGTGATGCTCTGTTCTATTTACACAGTAGAATAGTGGTTGAATGTTGATGAACTGTCAATGATGAGTGCTTTGTTAAGTATTACAATCATAGATTTGTGTTCCAACTAAGGTTGCAGACACTTGAGTCCTGCAACCACCCCTGCCTCTACCTCGAGTGAGACTTCATCTACTTCGCAGGTGTTGTCGAAAAGGCCAGTAGTTAGGGTTTTGTTGGTGCGTTGTTGTAGTGTCGAACCCTGAGTCTGCCCCTGTACCAACAAATGGTTCTGTAGTCGGGACTGAAACTATGATTGCTGGGAACTAAGAAAGAAGAATCTTTGTGCAAAAGATTCGATCTGAAATTTTGAAAGCTCTGTGCATAGATCTGTTTCCCTAGTGTGCAACATTCTACTTGAATTGTGAAGCTCTGTGCCAAGAAAATTCAGATCTGAAAGAAAAGAGGTAAGATCTACAAGCTTTGTGCTTTGATAAAGGTAAGAATAGTGAAAAGTTTTAGATCTGAAAGATTTGTGCTCTATAAAAGTAAGATAAGTAGAAATTTTTGTTTCAAAAGTATGGATCTAGGTATGTTTGATAGATTCTTTCCTATCTTGAAAACTAGGGCACTGATAGATGAAAGAAGGCTTGATATGAGTAGATATGATAAGAATAGTGAAAGATATGTTATACCTATGCATAGAAAGAATGTTTGGACTAAAAAATGGATGCAGGATCCTAGAAAGAATTTGTTGCAAGTTAGCTCCTATGGTCCTAGCACATAGTACAGAAGAAGTTGGGGATCATTTAAAAGAAAGAGAGGATTAACCCTCTGTTACAGTTGTAGAAGACTGGGACATCTTGCTAAGGAATGCCCTGGGAAAAGACCTAGTTTTCTTTGTTGCAAAGCTATGGACCATGAAGTATTGTATTGCCCTAGAATGATTGCTAAATTTGAAAGAATGAATCTGAACCGAGAAAACCCTAAGGAAGATCCAGAACCCTAGAGAGAATCAGAGAAAGTATTGCTACAGATGAAAGAAACCATGAATGACCACCGACATGTTAGATTATTAGAGATATTCAAAGAAAAAGAATGCATTGAAACAAGAATAGGAGACTTCGACATTGACTATGTTCTGGATGAAGAAACACAGGTGAATGTTATGAAAGAATGAACTTGGGAACTTTTAGGGAAGCTTGTTATGATTTCTTCACTGGGAGGAAAAGGATTATTCAGAGGAAAACTGGTAAACCTATGTGGGAAGCTCACTCAAATATCTATGAATGCAAATGGAACTTCGACAGAAGAAGATTTTGAGATTATTAAATTTATTGAGGACAACGCCCCATTTACCATGTTACTAGGAAAACCTTGGATTGACAAAGATCAAGCCAGACAAAAGGAAGAAGAAGAAGTTTTGGAGAAGAAAAAAAAAGAGTTAAAATATTTCATGACTAGAAGGATCACACACTTGATTGAAGAACATGAGAACAAATCGAAGCTATTTAACACTAAAAACCTGGATGTCGAAGCTGCAAGAACATTAGAGGACCCACAAAAGACTGAAATACCTATCCCAGATAAAGAAGAAGTATTACCCTTGAATCCTAGGAAAGAATATCAACAACATGAAGTAACTATGTCAAAAGAAGATAAGAATCAAAATGGAAAAAGGAATACTAAGTCGAAGCTCACTGGAAAGAAGGCTAGAAAACTAAGTCGAAGCTCACTGGAAAGAAGGCTAGAAAACTAAGTAAGAAGAGAGCTAAGTTACAGAAAGATCTAGAAGGAACATCATAGAAGGAGAATTTGCAAAATTGGATCTTCATTGGGATATCATAACAACGACACATGGCACTTCGCCATGGCAAAGAAATATAACCGTTGGGAACGATATATCCATTCTACCGACACTCCAAATGTGTAGAAAGGAATTTATGGTCAGATAGCTCGCCATCAGACCGTTGGACTGTGCCATAATGAACATAAAAAAGTTAATGAAGGCTTCATACCCATTGCAAGTGACCCATTACCGAGTTACCTATTTATCCCGTCGTGCCATGCACCGAGAACACTTTTGCTAACTAAGAGTTTGAGCTTGTAGACTAAGTGAATTTTTCACAGTGATCATTGCACTCTTGCCGTATTTTTCATTGAAGTGTCTAAGTTAATCTTGAACCCGATATCATCAATCCCGAGAATGTATGTCCGACGAGCTCAACGTAGTCAAAGAATCTGTGACAGAAGTACTGCTCGACCTGATGAATGAAAGAGTCATGTCAGAGAGAGGATTATCTGTAAGGGTCCAAGCTTCATCCACTAAAACAGTGAAAGCATCTCCATTGACTGCTCATGGAGCCGGACCATCCCGACCATCAGATGAAAAGTGAACCAAGCACAAGGATGAATTAGTGAATGCCAAATTGATCCTGACCATATTATTGTTGGCATGTTTTACAGGTAGTGTATGCTTGTCATTGATGGCAAGTACAACAACAATGATGGCTTGAGTACAAGAAGAATGTGCCAGGCAGGCACCAGAAGTCTTTTGGGAAGATGCTGCAGAGCAAGCTCGACAAGATCAGAGTATGTAGCAATGGATCCCATTGAGAATTCCTGATGAACGCCAGATCCGAGCCCAAGGTCCAACCGACGTTGGATCCAGGAGAACCTGCAAGTTCTTTAATGACCCAGGTGAAGAGGGGTATGAAATCCTGAAATCAGGAGGACGATTGATGTAGGAGCATCGCTAGCACCATCAAGCGAGCCAACGTGGAACGGGAGACAACTGGACAAGCCAGCACGAATTTTGAAAATGCTTTGGGACTGTTGCACAAATCTTAAATGAGTCATTTAAGAGGAGGCGCCTTTGTATATTGTAATGGACCTTGAGCAGATAGCTCTCGTCCTTAAGTAGATAGACGACATTTAATTTAGTTAATGATGGTAGATAGGAATTTAATTCTATATTTGATAGCTTAGAGTCCAAGAGGGAAAATGGATATATACACCCTCATTGTATCATTGTAACATAAGCTAGAGCATTCAGAAGAAGAGAAAACAGAGAATTGTATGAAGAACACCCATGTACAGGCATTTGAATTAATAGAAGAAAGCTTTGATTCAAATTCATGGTTTGTGTTGATTCTCTGTGTGTTGATGTTTTCATGCTCATGGATGTTTATTTCCTATCATACATTTTCTTTTATATGTTGCGTATGTGATTTCATGGTGGAATTGAAGTCTGAGAGGAAGAGTGAATGAGTTTCAATTGTTTCTCTAATTGAGCCAGAGAATTTCTGCAAGGAGTGCAGTCGAATTTGTCTGCAAGGAGTGCGTTGAAAGTAGGGTTCAATTAGAGAAAGCTTTTGTTCTCATTTTCCTCGAGGGTGCAGTTAAGCATAGTGCCATGCAAGGAGTGCACAGGCCAAGGAGAAGTCTCTGAGTTGCGATTTTGAGCGAAGCATCGAAGACTGCTGCTGCAAGAGTGCGCAGAGTCGAGAAAATTTCAATACTTAGTTGAGGTTGAAGGGTTGCCGCAAGGAGTGTGTGCAAGACATTCCCAGAAGGGCTTGAGAAGTCGAGAACAAGATCAGGAGGAATAAGCCTTCGAGTTCACTGAAGGATAAGTGCAGGGAAGCAGCCGTGGGAAGTTTGAGAGAAGCGTCACAGGTTGGCGAGCGGGCGAACGAGTCTCGTGGGGAGACACTTCTTCATTTCGTAGAATCATCAAAGGGAGATTGGACGGTCGAGACTCTCCGAGAGAATTTCGCAAAGTTCTGTGGACCGTCGGATCTCACGGAGGTGATAGGAAGTTACGATGAGAAATTCTAGGAGTTCAAAACTCAGGAGGGAGCAGAACCATCGATCTGAGATAGAAGGAGCCATCGGATCTGCACGTGACATTGCATATCGGGGATTTGCGAGTTGAAGCCTCAAGTGATTTCAACGAGAATTGGGATATCACGATCTGCGATATCCCAATAATCTTAGAACCGTCCATCAATAAGGACATGTGTCAGGAGATCCTGAGGAGTCAGAGTTCGGAGAATCGGATTTTTCGAAGGCAAGAGACTCTTGCAACTCGGAATCGCGATCCGCGATATCCCGACAAGGAGTCGTGTGGGCCATAGCAGGAGATAGTGGAAGACAAGTGGCATAGTATCGGGGATCAGGAAAAGGTAAGTCCCGAATCCTTTGGTAATAGGATTTGCGATCCCACAAATCCTGAAGTCCTGATCGAACCGATGGGGTGTGGAAATGTTAATTCACACGTGCACATCGGAGATTCGGCGCATCGGTTATAAGGAGTTGGCTATTCAAAGTGCATGACATCACGAGTTGTGAAATCACGATAGAGCAGAAGTCCCGGTAGGTACAGGAAGAAGTCAGCGTTGACTGGCTATCAGGTATCGGGGATTTGAGAGCCCAGAGATAGACAGTGAACTCACGAGGCTGCGAGTTCTGATTTCCCGACAAGTGAACAAAGGGAAGTCAAGCCAAAGAGAATCTGTGGGGTGCAGATTTCTCGATAGGGAAATAGAATAACCTTGGAGTTCTTCGGGGTCGAGAAGAAAAAGATCCTGTGAGGGTGCGTGGACCTTCCGACCTATGGGTGGTGAAGGGGTCCACGTTGCCGTCAAAGTGGTATCAGAGCGAGAAGTTATTTAATTTCTGTAGTAGAGAAGGAGAAGGAATTCACCATGCCGCCCAGGAGAGAAAGACAATCACCTGATCCAGAGGATAGGGAGGTGCGGAGAAGAGGCATGCAGGTAGTCAATCCAGAAATGGAGAGACAGATAAGAGATCTTTGGGCAAGACTCGAGGAGATGGAGACAACACAGAGACGCACAACAAGTGTAGGGTATCTTAGTGATTCCAAGAGAGAGATTGAGGCTGAATGTGAAGAGGAGGTTGCAGCCGAAGATGCATCGACTGAGCGATTGATCAAAGCTATTGCCAGGATGGGTGTAAAAGCCAAGATGGACATTCCAATTTACGAGGGAAATATGGATGCAGAGGAGCTACTAGACTGGATTAGAGCTCTTGACACCTACTTCGATCAGAAATGCTGTCACACGCTTGAAGGGATGTGCAACATTATGGTGGGACGAGCTACAAGCAGATAGACACTGCAAGGGCAAGCATAAGATCAAGAGTTGGGATCGAATGATCACGAATATGAAGGTGAAGTTCATCCCAAGAGATTATCAAATTACTCTGTTCAGGAGGATGCAGAACCTGAGAAAAAAGTTGATGACAGTGAAATAATACACTGAGGAATTCTATCGACTGAACATCAGAGCAGGTCATCGAGAGAGGGATGATGAGAAGGTTGCCAGATATCTGAATGGTCTGAGATACGACATTCAAGATGAATTAAGCATGGTAACCATCCGAACGGTGGAGGATGCTTATCAAATGGCTCTGAAAGCTGAGGAGAAGTTGATCCATAAGCAAGGTCAGAGGGGCCGAGGCAGGAGTCATCCCAGAGGCAAAGAAGTTGCCCAGGACAAATACCAAAAGCCCAAAGAAGAATGGAAGAAACCTCAGGGTAAGGTTGAAAGAGGTGGAACCTCACAGCGAGGAACATATGTTGAACAGAGAGGGCTGCATACAGAGTAGAGGGGAGATTATGCTGATGCAAATACTTTTCCTTGAACCAGAGGTAGAGGTAGAGGAAGAGGTGGAGTCATCACATGTTTCACATGTGGGAAGAATGGGCACAAGTCTTATGAGTGTCCAGAGAAAAAGAAGGATATTGGAGAAGCTCACATCGCCGAAGCACAGAAGCGGGATGTTGAGGCCGAAGACACAGAAGGCGGAAGGTCATTGATGATGCATAAAGTTCTCTTAACACCCGGAAAGGAGGTGGAGGACTCAACTCAAAGGACCATACTTTTCAGAATAGCTTGCAAGACTAAGGATAGAGTATGCAAGGTTATTGTGGACAGCGGTAGTACGGATAATCTCGTTTCAACCGAGATGGTGGAAAAACTAGAGCTGGAGACAACTGATTACTCGAGTCCATACAAAGTCTCGTGGCTACAAAAAGGACACAGGGTAACTGTTACTAAACAATGCTTGGTTGAATTCAAAATAGGAGGGTATAATGATAAATTACTCTGTGATGTCATTCCTATGCATGTATGTCATTTATTGCTGGGTAGACCATGGCAATATGACAGAAATGTGATTCATGATGGGAGAATGAAGACATATACCCTGGAGAAGAATGGGAGAACCCATATGTTGCTTTCGATAAAGGATACAGAGGTGAAGCCGGAAGTAAGCAATACAGTACTTCTCATGAGTGGGAAGGAACTTCTTACAGAGGTTAAGAAGAAAGAAGATCCACAATTCTTTGTGGTTAGGAAACTGAGGATTGTTCTGACTAGCACAAGAGTGGATGATTTGCCAGATGAGGTTCAGGAACTGCTGGAAGAGTTCGCTGACATTATAGTGGACGAATTACCTCGTTCATTGCCACCAATGAGGAGTGTGAGTCATCANAAGAAAATGAAGAGGTCAAGAAGCAGGTCCAGGAGCTATTGGACAAGGGGTTGGTCAGAGAAAGTTTGAGTCCATGTGTTGTTCCGACAGTACTTAGTCCGAAGAAGGATGGAGGATGGAGAATGTGTACAGACTCAAGAGCGATTAATAAGATAACCATCAGGTACAAATTTCCACTGCCGAGAATGGATGATCTGATGGATTGCCTTAGCGGGGCAAAATATTTTTCAAAGATAGATTTGAAAAGTGGATATCACTAGATTCGCATGAGAGAAGTTGATGAGTGGAAGACAACATTCAAGACAAGCGAAGGTTTGTATGAATGGTTAGTCATGCCATTTGGTTTGATGAATGCACCAAGTACCTTTATGAGGTTGATGAACGAAGTCCTGAGGGAGCTCATCGGGAAGTTCGTCATTATGTATTTGGACGATATACTGATTTACAGTAAATCAGAGGCAGAACATCTGAAGCATTTGGCTACAGTGGTGAAGAAGCTACAGCAGGAGAAGCTGTTGATTAATATGAAGAAGTCCTCATTTATGAAGAGAGAGCTCATTTACTTGGGTTTTGTTATTTCGGCTAATGAGTTGAAGATGGATCCGGATAAAGTGGAGGTAATTAACAATTGGCCATCACCGAGAAATGTATTCGAGGTGAGAAGTTTTCATGGTTTGGCTAGTTTTTATAGGAAATTCATCAGGAATTTCAGTGGGATTAGTGAAACGATGATGGATATAGTGAAGAAGTGACATAAGTCTTTTCACTGGACATTAGAGGTTGAGAAGAGCTTCAATCTGTTGAAGTGGAAGATCACGGAACAACCGGTCTTGGTGTTGCCAGATTTCTAGAAGACATTCCAAGTGAAATGTGATGCAAGCAGGTTTGCCATAGGAGCGGTCTTGAGTTAGGAAGGCAGGTTGGTCGCATATTTCAGCGAAAATATTGATGAGGCAAAGTTGAAGTACTCCACGTATGATAAATAATTTTATGCTATCATATAGGCGTTGAAGAAGTGGAGGCATTACTTGATCCCAAAAGAATTTGTATTGTACAGTGACAATCATGCATTACAGTTTGTGACTCAATAGGAGAAGTTGAATAAAAAACATGCAAAATGGATAGAGTATATGCATAATTTCACATTTGTGATTAAGCATATTTTGGGTACTGCTAACAAAGTGGCTGATGCTTTGAGCAGGAAGTGTTTGTTGTTGCAAGAATTCCGAGTCAAAACATTGGGTTTTGAAAATCTCAGGGACATGTACGCAGGTGATGTAGATTTTGGAGAGGCGTATGAAGCAGCTGAGAATCTAGTTCTCAGAGACAGAAGCCCTTGGATAGATTATATGATCTGGGAGGGATTGCTGTTTAGAGGCAATCAACTGTGTATTCCGAAATGCTCTATGAGGGAGAACCTGTTGAAAGAGAAACACAGTGGTGGATTAGCAGGACATTTTGGCCATGACAAGACATTCGTGAAGTTGAGCGAATCATATTTTTGGACGGGGATGCGAGCAGATGTAAAGAGATTCGTTGACAGATGCATAATTTGCCAGAATTCAAAGGGAAGGAAGCAGAATGCAAGTTTTTATCAGCCATTTCCCATACCGGAGAGGCCATGGGAGGCGATCATGGATTTTGTATTGGGTTTGCTGAGGACACAAAGAGGTGTTGATTCAATCTTTGTGGTAGTGGACAGGTTTTCTAAAATGGCAAATTTCATCCCATGCCAGAAAACCAGTGATGTGACTCATATCGCAAATCTGTTTTTCAAGGAGGTCATTCGACTTCATGGATTGTCGAAAAGCATAGTTTCGGACAGGGACACAAAATTCATAGGGCATTTTTGGAGGACACTCTGGAAGAAGCTAGGAACTAACTTGGTGTTTATTTCTACTTATCATCCTCAGACGAATGGACAAATGGAGGTGGTGAACAGAAGTCTGGGAGACTTGCTGAGAAGCTTGGTGACAAAGCACCATAGCAGCTGGGATAGCATATTTCCATAGGCAGAGTTTGCATACAACGATTTAGTCAATCAGAGTACAGGGAAGAGTCCATTTCAGGTTGTATATGGGATGCAGCCGAGAGGAGTTTCTGAACTAAGGGATTCAGAACAGACTGCTACTAGCAACGCTAGTGCAGAAGCATTCGCTGAGGTGATGAAGGAACTTCACAACAGAGTGAAGCAGTGACTGCAAAATTCAAATCAGGAGTATAAGCGCAGAGCAGATCATCATCGGCGAAAACTTCAGTTTGAGGTTGGTGATCTAGTTCTGGCACACTTGAGGAAGGAAAGGTTCCCAAGGGGAACATACAACAAATTGAAAATGAAGAAAATTGGACCATGCAAGGTCTTGAGAAACTTTGGAGAGAATGCTTATGAGATTGAGTTGCCGGATGGCATTGGAATGTCTCTGATATTCAATATTGCAGATTTATACCCATACAGGGTAGGAGAAGTAGAGACTGGAGTTGAGGAACCAGTGATCCAATGGATGAAACAATTTCCAGTTGCAGAGAAGCCGCAGATGGAGTGCATACTGGATAAGAGAGTGGGGAAGAAGACCAGAAGGAAAGAATACTATGAGTATCTGGTCAAGTGGAAGAATCATCCAGTTGAAGATGCGAGCTGGGAGATAGAAGCAGAGATTTAGAAGCATGGACAGACCATGCAGGAGCTCATGGACAGGAGCCCATGAAAATTTTCAAGCCGAGGAGTATGATGCAGGAGCATTGCCAGCACCATCAAGCGAGCCAGCGTGGAGCGGGAGACAGCTGGACAAGCCAGCACGAATTTTGAAAATGCTTTGGGACTGTTACACAAATCTTAAATGAGTCATTTAAGAGGAGGCGCCTTTGTATATTGTAATGGGCCTTGAGCGGATAGCTCTCGTCCTTAAGTAGATAGACGACATTTAATTTAGTTAATGATGGTAGATAGGAATTTAATTCTAGATTTGATAGCTTAGAGTCCAAGAGGGAAAACGGATATAGACACCCTCATTGTATCATTGTAACATAAGCTAGAGAATTCAAAAGAAGAGCAAACAGAGAATTGTATGAAGAACACCCATGTACATGCATTTGAATTAATAGAAGAAAGCTTTGATTCAAATTCATGGTTTGTGTTGATTCTCTGTGTGTTGATGTTTTCATGCTCATGGATGTTTATTTCTTGTCATACATTTGCTTTTATATGCTGTGTATGTGATTTCATGGTGGAATTGAAGTCTGAGAGGAAGAGTGAATGAGTTTCAATTGTTTCTCTAATTGAGCCAGAGAATTCCTGCAAGGAGTGCAGTCGAATTTGTCTGCAAGGAGTGCATTGATAGTAGGGTTCAATTAGAGAAAGTTTTTGTTCTCATTTTCCTCAAGGGTGCAGTTAAGCACAGTGCCGTGCAAGGAGTGCGCAGGTCAAGGAGAAGTCTCCGAGTTGCGATTCTGAATGAAGCATTGAAGAATACTGCTGCAAGAGTGCGTAGAGTCGAGAAAACTTCAATACTCAGTCGAGGTTGAAGGGTTTCCACAAGGAGTGCATGCAATACGTTCCCAGAAGGGATTGAGAAGTTGAGAACAAGCTCAGGAGGAATAAGCCTTCGAGTTCACTGAAGGATAAGTGCAGGGAAGCAGCCATGGGAAGTCTAAGAGAAGCGTCACAGGTTGGTGAGTGGGCGAACGAGTCTCGTGGGGAGACACTTCTTCGTTTCGCAGAATCATCAAAGGGAGAGTGGACGGTCGAGACTCTCTGAGAGAATTTCACGAAGTTCCGTGGACCATCAGATCTCACAGAGGTGCCAAGAAGTTATGGTGAGAACATCTAGGAGTTTGAAACTCAAGAGGGAGCAGAGCCGTTGATCTGAGACAGAAGGATTCATCGGATCTGCACGTGACATCGCATATTGGGAATTTGCGAGTTGAAGCCTCAAGTGATTTCAATGAGAATTGTGATATCGCGATCCGCGATATCCCGATAAGCTCAGAACCATCCATCAGTAAGGACACGTGTCAAGAGATCCTGAGTAGTTGGAGTTCGGAGAATTGGATTTTTCGAAGGCAACAGAGTCTTGCAACTCGGAATTGCGATCCATGATATCCCGATAGAGAGTCGTGTGGGCCACAGTAGGAGATAGTGGAAGACAGGTGGCATAGTATTGGGGATCGGGAAAAGGTAAGTCCCAAATCCTTTGGTAATAGGATTTGCGATCCCATGAATCTCGAAGTCCCAATCGAAGTGACGGGGTGTGGAAAGGTTAATTCACATGTGCGCATCGGAGATTTGGTGCATTGGTTATCGGGAGTTGGCTATTCAAAGTGCATGACATCGCGAGTTGTGAAATCGTGATAGAGTAGAATCCCGGTAGGTATGGGAAGAAGTCAGTGTTGACTGGCTATCAGGTCTCGGGGATTTGAGAGCCCAGAGATAGACAGTGAACTCACGAGACTGTGAGTTCCAATTTCCCGACAAGTGAATAAAGGGAAGTCAAGCCGAAGAGAATCTGTGGGGTGTAGATTTCCCGATAGGGAAATAGAAGAACCTTGGAGTTCTTCGGGGCCGAGAAGAAGAAGATCCTGTGAGGGCATGTGGACCTTCTGACCTACGGGTGGTGAAGGGGGTCACGTTACCGTCAACGATTTCAGTTACCAGGAGATGGAGAAGTTAGAGACTCTCATCATTAGGAGTCTCGAAGTGCCAAAATGCAAAATGATGAAAAACTCGAAACAAGCACATCAACCGGATTTTCAGATACTGGAAGGTGGAGGAGTCAAGAGTTGAGACCCTTCATCAATAGGAGTCCCGAAATCATGAAATATGAAATGGAGAAATGATCTAAGCCATTGGATCAAGGAAATCATGGACCGTTGATCTGACTCCATATTGGAGTATCAGATACCTGGATTTCAGATATCGGGAGGTTGAGAAGTCAAGAGTCAGGACACTGCATCACAGGAGTCCCGAAATTGCGAAAACTGAAGTCGTGAAATGATAAAGACTCCATACCAGAGTTTCAGATACTGGAATTTGGAGGAGTCAAGAGTGAAGACTCTTCATCATAGGAGTCCTGAAATCACGAAACCCGAAGTCGCGAAATGTCGATTCGCCAAAAAGCGAAACGCTGAAATACTGGACTATTGATCTGACTCCATTTCGAAGTTTCAGATACTGGGAGTTGAAGTGTCAAAACACTTCACCACCAAGAGTGCCGAAATGCCGAAACACGAAATTGTGAAATGTAGTTTCGAATAAGGCTATGGTCACAACCGGTGGTCACATTGTCGAAGAGCTGAGGAGAGTTTGAAGAGTTAAGCTCTTGTTTCAGAGTTTTGGATATCGCAATTTGGAGAGTCGAGTTGCTACACAACAGGATGGCCAAAAAGCCAAAATATGAAACACGTTGTGGCTCAGCCCAAGGTCACAGCCATTGGTCACATCGGCGGATGATGGGGGAAGAAGTTAGTGAAGACAAGGTACTAAAATCCTTCACCACGATGATTCTGAAATGTCGAAGAGTGAAATGCCGAAATGAATGCAATATTAATGAAGTTCATCCAATGATGCAGATGAAATTGAATAAGATCGGAGGGCTACTGTTGTACATTATAGTGTAACTTCCAGAAACCACTGATGGTTTCTGCCAGAGGACTCAAAGAGATTTCAGTGTGATTGACAGAGGAGGTGAAGAGTCTCAAGGAATGTGCCAGTAGAGGAAAAGATTGTTCATGGAGGCGATTGACAGCTGGAAGAGCATTGGAGCTGGTAACTGCAATAGAGAGGTTGAGCTCAACTGTAATAGAGAAGATGAAGAGTCTCGACTGTTGGTTAGGCGAAGAAAGTTTAGCATGACACCCAGTGATGATGGACACATGTTCTTAACAAACAGAGAAGCTGAAGAGTTGCAATGATGAATAGGCAGAGCACTCGACATGCAGAGCATGCATAAGCTATAAGTTTTAAACCTATGAAGTAAAGAAAAGCATATAGATTCTTAAGCAATGTAGAAATTAATCAATGGCTCATACACATAGTACATAGAGATTTTATACCGGAAACCCTCAATCGGGAAAACCTTTTTTATTTTTATTATATCAAATTTCACCATTCACCATACAATATATACAATGTTTTTAGGTATTCCATAGATACCAAAACCCTAATCCCTTAATTCGGGATTAATTTACAAATCCAGTAAAAATAGCAAAAAACTGCCCAATAAAAAATTTCGAGGCGTTGCTCTGAACGCTGCGTGTAACTAAGGGGGGGCATACCTGCCC
>SNQJ01S0156551.1:15094-31897 GCA_010110895.2 Picea sitchensis | reverse complement strand
AAAGAATATTGTCAGCAATGTGATGTCTGTCAATGGGTCAACAAACCCAACAGAAGGGACGAGATGCCACTACGAACGCAAGTGACACTTTAGGCATTTGACAAATGGGCAATAGACTTTGTGGGACCCATTAACCCACCTGCCAAGAGAATAGGGGCGAGATACATTATCACCTTGACGAAATACTTAACAAGATGAGTGGATTCCACACCACTAAAAGATTGTAGCACAGAGACAACTACCCACTTTCTTTTCGAACAAGTAATTACAAGATTTGGGTGCCCAAGATTTCTGATGAGTGACCAATGAACACACTTCATCAACAACACCATCCAAGTGATTCTTGAAGAATTCAAAGTTCATCACCAAAAAAGCACACTGTATCACCCACAGGCTAATGGCATGGTAGAATCCTTCAACAAAATTTTAGATAACGCCCCGACAAAGATATGTAATGTCAACAGGGACGATTGGGATCTCAAGGTACCATAAATACTATGGGCGTATAGAACCACATGCAAAAATTTGACAGGTCACACACCATTCAAACTGGTCTATGGTCAAGAAGCAGTAGTACCTTTAGAATTTCTAATACCTAGTCTACGTGTAGCAGCTATCACACAAATGACAGAATGAGGTGTAGCCCAGGAATGACTGGATCAATTACTATCAATGGAGGAAGATCGAATCTTGGTAGGATTCCATCAACAAGTACAAAAAGTGAGAGATAAAGCATGGCACGACCGCCACATCAAGAGAAAGATGTTTAAGGAAGGACATCTAGTATTTCTCTACGACAGTAAAGTGTTGTAGAACCCAGGGAATCTCAGGATGCATTGGTTAGGACCATATGAGGTAAAAGCTATCACAGACGGAGGAGATGTAGAGTTGAAATACCTATAAAGCGTAGACCTTAGAGGAATGATCAATGAAAGCCAGTTGAATCTATACAAATATAGTCGACTACCCACTGCGCAGTACACCACGCAGTAAAAAAAAGAAAAAATGAGCCTAGAAATAGCGCGCGGCATGACGGACAAGTTGCATACGAAACATGAAACTAGTGAAGGAAAAGACAATGGCCATATGGGAAAGGGAAAAAAGAAGGAAAAGGAAAGTCAACAAAATCACACTGACAGGACAACATGAGGCAAAATTAAAACAAGGAAAGGACGGATGGGATGTTGCACTAAACGCACCAACTGCTGACGACAAAGTAGCCATAAGGACAGGTACGAAACCGCCACAGATGCAGTGAACCCACACTTATGGTGCATTAATTGCACAAGGTAGGAAGCATCCTTAATAAGCTTCATGGGACACCCATACAACACACGAGCACAAAAATAGTTAGTCTATTCACAAAAGAAGAATGAAGAAAAAGAAATAGCAGCCCGAACGCACAGAGCGATATCACAAAGATTATCCTAGCTATTTCAACCAAACAAATGTCCAACATACACCCGTATGACGCCACCAAATCTCATAGAACCAGGCCAGACAGTCAGATCAACTAGGGTTCAAAATAGGTCGCAAGGAACACATGAAGAAAACAAGCAACAACCACCGGAGATCGTTGATATTGACAAAATCCCATCGCTGAAGAATATTCTAGTCGAATCAACATTGATCCAGGAAGAGATCCCGCAACCCCAAATAGAAACCATGAAAGAAGATACGTCGACATCAATGCAGGAGCTTCAAAATCAAGAAGTAGGAACTCATCAGGAAGGACAGCCAGAAAACACTGACACAGCCATGGAAATAAATGGAAGCACACATAACCCGAAAGTAGAGCCCCAACCAGAGGTTCCACAAATGCCCATCCCAGACTTTTCTTTTTCGGACAAGCCGATTGGAAAAATGGGAAAAGCTTGGGAATAATGGATGGTGAAGGAGCAATCAGAAGCTGTTGGAACTTGGAACCAACCAACATAGCCGGAAGACAGGATTGAGATATCGAGCTTGCCTTGAAAGAGACCAGCTGCATATATTGTGCTACCTCGCACACCAGAAGGCATATAGGTGGAATCACAGCTATTAGGTCACGTCAGGAAGCTCAAGTTTTCAAACCATGATGTAGTGGATGAAAGAAAATATCCAAATCTTGCACCACAAGTCTTTTCTGAGACAATAGCCGTGAACCCTTTCAGAGGAACTATCACTAAGCCATGCAAGTGGGCAATTAGACTAGACAAAACTAGAATCCTAGGATTGTTGAAGATACCACACTTTGGTAGAGGCCAATATGCGATGACATGCGTCAAACAACTTTTAGCAGTTACGCAGGGAGGGGATGTATGGCTGGACAAACCTGTCCCCATAACTATTGAAATTATTACGCAGATTACAGGACTACCAATCCAAGGTATGGATCCTGCATTGATACTAGACGACAAGTCCAAGGAAAAATCATTGGCAAAAGAAATGAAGAAGAAATATGGCACCAACAGGGGAACGAGAGGCATTATAATCAAGCGAATTAACAGTGTTGTGACACAACTGGGAGAAAATATCTTAGCATGCAAACTACTAAGAAAATGCCGTAAATATGAAGTACTGACATGAGTTATCATAGTTATAGCTCAGTGCGCAAAAGGAACCTTCATGAGCTGGGTGCCATACCTGTCAAACTTGTTCCAAATCGTCTGCAAACATGGGCAAGAAGCATGTACAAAGTTTCACTACTCATGGTTGATTACTCTCATCGCTTTCATGGGTTGGAAAGAATCAAACTACGTCATCTTCTGTACCACACCACAACCAGGGGGAGCCAGATATTGCGTCCTGAAATCCATACCACTGGGAAATCACAATAAGGGAAATGGAATTATATTTGAATCTTACCTACGGGAAATGCAGGAAGAAATCAATTGAGCATGGAGGATAACACCAGAGGCTATCATGCGATTTGGGGGCATCACCAAGTTTTGGTCTAGACGACAAGCCATGTGGATATAACTAAGACATGACCCACATACATAGTGGCTACAAATGTGTTATTACGTCACCGAGGGAGACATTTAGATGATCATCCATGAGTAGCTAGATGAATGGAAGATCCCAACCATACCCAGAGCAATGATGGGACAAACAACAGAAGGAGGGGCTTCACAATCAGAAACACAGCTTCCACAAGTCCCAGTACCCAAGAAACCAAGAACGGGCCAAATCAAGTCAACTCAGATAGAGGGCGACTCAGAGAAGCCAAGGACCCAGAAGGGGAGAATAAACACCACTCATCCAACCAATGAACAATAGAACCCTACTGAGGGAGCATAGGAAACTGCGATGAACCCCATCACATAGGAAACAGGGGGAACTAAGAGACCAATGGTATAGGAAAATAGGTGCACGCAATAAATTAAAGGCACAACGATCACCACCAAAATACACAATCATAGAGGACGATGGCGAGATGATTGCCAGAATGGTCCAGGATTGTCTCGCAGAGGAATTTGATCATGCAACACACCACAGGGATAAACTGCAGAAGGAGCTGGCAGAAATGGGGTAACTCCTGAAGAAATTCGGAGAAGCCCAGATTACAAGTAGCAGCAAAGGCACAAATCCATCGAGCACATGGACCACATAAACAATGGAGGTAGGAGAATGCGACTCAGTTCTTCTGAAACCACATTCCACAGTTTACATAAAGCCGAGTATGCTAGGAATGTATGAGATTGTGGGACAGACACCACTAAAGGATTTGGATCAGATCCAGTTGGTCCTAACACGGATGCCAACAAAGGCCTTATACCAATTGTAGGTTACCGTCGACCATGAGATACAGTCTCGAGCACATAAAAACATGGTCGAGGTACAATAAGCAAAAAAGAAGTAGGAAACACTGGAAACAGTTTGCACATAGGCCAAATATGAAACACAGGAGGAAAAGGAATGTAGGAATGAGTTGGAACGAAGAGTGGAAGACATTTTTGGAAAACTTCCAACTACTGCGCAAGGAAGTGAACTCCCAGCAGTAGAAAAAATCGATCAGATTGCACAAGAAATTGATCAGTATCAGAAGGAGATCGAGACTCTTAGTGGATAGATTAGACCAACCACTTGACCAACAGTAAAGGTGCAGAGGAAGCAGGAAGCAACAATGTAACTACAGGAGTTGGAAAAATAGGTTAGCACAGCAGCCGAGTTGCTGGATAAAGCAGCGTAACTATGAACGAAGCTGGAAGAGGACCCATAGGTCCAACAATGGGACAAGGAGGAGGAAAATATCAATGCAATGATCCAAGAATTCAAGCAGAAACAGAAAACCATCCCAATCCCAGAACAGGTCAAGGGGACACAAGAGTTAAACAAGTTACAGGTTGAACTTCTCACTACGCAAACATGGAAACATGAGCGTCAGGCTCAAATAGAACCATTCCAGGAACGGATAGCAACAATACTGGAGTAGGCAGAAGAAGCCATAAAAAAGTCAGCATAGACTCAGCAGGAATGTGCAAGACTGATAAGTGAAGAAGTAGCAGTGCAAACAATCGATATTATCAAGGAGAAAACCGCGCATACACTGACAAAAGTAGCAGAATTGCATGAGAAGTTCCAGACGATCACTAGGGCGATCGAGGAAGCACAACAAAATTAGGTGACTCGAGATGAGTCACATGTCAGGTTGGCACCAGGCCAAAGTGGAAAGAAGGACGATCATGGGAAAGAAGGCATGTGGGAAACTGAAGTGACAACTGGCAAAAGATCAGCATGCGCAAATGCAAGAAAGCGTGCATAGCGGGAAGCGACAGCTGGAGGAAGAACAACACATGCATGGGAGAAAAACATAGCGTAAGAAGGGTTAGGGTTTTGGAAATATTTTGTAAGTGGCTGAAGAGACCTAAATGTATAAATATAGATACTAAAGTATCATATGGGTGTGTGTTTTTTTGGGTAGTAGTCGTTGTAGTTATCATTGTTGTTTTTATGAAGATTACGATTGTTATTGAGTGATGTTTATGAGTATTGTTGTTGGCGATACATGAGGGGTTTGAATTGTATGAACCAAGTTTTGTAAGCTATTAAGAAAGAAATATATGAGGGAAGGTAGATCTGAGGATTAGACCGCAGGCTGCAGAGCCTGGTGTGATCTAGTTCGCCTCACATAGATCTTACCCACTTTTGTGGAGAACTGTAAGCGCACAACGCAGGGAGATCAAGAACTACTATAATACAAGAGCCAAGAGCCAAATCTTTGTGGACATAGCCCAGGAGGGGTGAACCATGGTAACTTCTATGTAATATGTTGAATGTTTGCATAGCTTTAACTTCTTTCAAGTAATAGATGACTACGATTGATGAATAACCAAACGCATTATTACAATCTGTTTATATTTTGAGTTATATGCATGCGATTCCTGGGAACAAGTAGATTACAGTAACAGTTCACAGAACATGGCCTTAATCAAGAAACCCTTTATCTCTTACTCAGTCCTAGGCTGTAAACACTTGAGTCTTACATTCAACCATCCTTAGCTATCTCGGGTGAGACTACGCAGTACCTTCCGGGCACTGCATTGCCTTCTTGTTTACCAGAAGGGCCGATAGTTAGAGGCTTTATTGGAATCCCGAATGACATGAACCCTGGGTCAATACCTCAGATAACCTAAGAAGGGAGTTAATTAAAACCAACAAACGTCGAGCTGTAGAACAGGAAAAGAGTTCTCTCTAAGCGAAGTTCGATGAAGAAAAAGCACAACTGCAACAAGGAAAGGAACAGTTGCTAGCAGGGAAACTTGAAGTGAAGGAAGCGGTCGACAGAGCACTTCACTCTGTGACAGTCATAGAAATCAAGGTAGAATATCAAGTTACACAATAGGTAGAATAAATCACAGAATCCATCCAGTAGATCCAACAACGCATAGTATATTTAGAGCTCTGCATAGTGCCCGAAACCCCGCAAGATGTAAGGGACCAAAGAGAAGTAACTGCTCACAGCACAGTTGAGAGACTAAAGGCCCTTTCCATGGAGTGCATGAAACTGAGTAACCACAATGCCCAAACATATGAGAAACTCACCAAGAACCCAAAGTTGCAGGCACTGGAGTCACAACTCCAGGAAGCGAAGCAACACATAGAGACACTACAGGCATAGTCGAAAGCCCTATCAGCCGTAAAACAAATGAAGCGGTCTTAAGAGTAGCGCACTGCCTAGAAGAAGATCCATACTATATAGAAAAGATTTATGGAAGTAACTCAGAGGCTCCAACCTATGGAAGATAAGGCTTACCAACTGTTCATAGAGGTTGAAAGCCGAGGAGCAGAGCTAGAGCAGGTTGTCACCGCAGCAGAACAACGTCTAGAAGGACCTGTCAACGATGTAGTCATCCAAGAGTTTGTTGAATAGGAGGCCATAGCATAAAAACAAGTCCAAGAAGCTCAAGGATTTCGAAGCAGAACTACCCATACCAGAGTGACTCAGGACGAGTCATAGGTGAGGGTTGGGGGCCTGTTGGCCCTTGACCAAGTTTTGAGGGATATGGTCAAATTTGAACTATTTTGGGACTTCGACAACCTATCTAAGGAGGAGCGTAAGACGAAGTAGATATCGCAGGATCTTGACCCATTTTTGGGTCCTTTTTGGTTTATGGGATTATGTAACGGGCATGGGATGTCAGCCCATGGGTTTACCCATGTTTAGGCCTATTTTGAAATGTATAAATAGATATCTAGGCTATGTAAGAGGAGGAGAAGATAGGCATATCTGTGTGATATTGGCCTAAGTTCTAGATCTATGTGATTAAATTATTGTAAATTCTTTGTGCATATTGAAAGAGACTTGCAGGGCTGAGTGCAAGTGACTGTGGAAGTCTTAGTGTTGTAACCTAGCTTGAGGAAGGAGGATCTGGAGAGGTGCGCGCAAATCTCCTATCCTAGGCGAAGTAGGATTTTGGTGGCTCTGTGCTTGTAACTGATTGACTGAACATAGTAAAGAAGAAGAGTTGGTGGATGTAGCCCCAGGGTGGGGGTGAACCATGTAAACACTGTGTTGTTCTGCTTTGTGCTTTGCCTTGATGTGTTTATGTCTTCTCTTGTTAAGTGATTTGATAGAGATGGATAAATCTGCTTATGGTTTGTGGTTAAGTATTACAATCACATATCTGTGTCCCAGCTAAGGTTGTAGACACTTGAGTTTTGCAACCACCCCTACCTCTACCTCAGGTGAGACTTCATATGCTTCACAGGTGTTTTCGAAAGGGCTGGTAGTTAGGGTTTTGTTGGTGCACTGTTTTTAGCGTCGAACACTGGGTTTGCCACTGTGCCAACAGTTGGTCGTTGGCTCATCTGCTCCGTCACCTCTGCGTTATCCCATTATTTCCCTCACACACTCTCATGCACTCACCTACCCATTCATCAACCCATCCTCACCTATGTCTTGGCCTGGTAAAGGGAAAGGAACTGCTAAGAATTAGCCACAGGATAGTTGGTTGTAATGATCACTGGTGTAATCCAACCATGAATTGTGGCCTGCATGTCTAAGATGTGTTGGCTTGTGTCGTTGTTTTCTCACAACTATGAATCCTGAGAGTTACAGCATTGAGATTATGGACCAGCTGTGTTGGACTCCCTAGAAAAGATAAGGAGAGGGACTGCATGGAAGAGAAGGGTGGAGGTCCTTTCTCTTGGGTCGGTACAGGCTAAGTAGAAGAGAGATGGGTACCTGGATTGTTGTGGGTGCTGGGAAACCTGTGAGAGCTTGAGAGATGACTGGTTTGGGAACCCAAGTACACTCTAGAACCATCCTTTTGGATTCATAGCCCTGGCTCGGGGGTGACACTGCTGTTGAGATTTGAAACAGTAGTGCCTACGGTTGGGTGGAACTTCCTTGGTTTGCCGCCAGTTGGTGTCATCTTTCATAAATATAAGTGCTCTCTATTACAGTATCATTTTACATGTATTTGAATTTTATTTCTGCTGTAAATTTAATTATCATTTAATTGAATCTTTAGACTATGCATGCTTTCTTATTACTGTTGTGCATACCGATTAAAGTCTTTTCTTTTATGCATCCTTAATAATTGAAAGGTATCGGTAAGAGAAAGAAGTCCAAGGGCGGGATTAAAGGTAGTGTACCATGGCCTGTGCATGGCTAGGTATGTTACAGTTTGGTATCAGAGCTTTTGGTTGAAACACCAGGCCGGTATGGGTTGGGTTTGTTGGTCAGAGTCTTGGGGTCGAGATCAAATTTTGACTGTGAAGTATAAAATCTCAAGAGGAATGGCATTGCAGAATCTATGCAAGAGATAGAAGTTCAGAGACATGTGGTAAGGGGTTTGAAGGATCATGACCATCCCCCTTCGAATCCGACAATGATCGCCACTGTAGGATCATGAGAGATTTGAGATCATTGGATCGGAGGACAAGGAACAAGGGTCATCTGATGAAAAGGAAGCAAGGTCTAAGGTCACAACCGTCAGATCCCATTAGAGAGTGAGATCAACGGACATGAGGCATTGTGGGGAACCAAGTTGCATGAGAGATAATTTCCCAAGGCAGTCTCACAATCCAAAGCACAGTTTCACCAAGGGGTTACGTGTCAGCATCAGGAAAATTGCGGGGTGAAAAGCAAGTTATTCCAAAATGCTGATGTGTGCCACCACAATTTCAAAGGCATGCAATTATGTGACATGCTAGTACTCGAGAGATGAACCTTTGAAGAGAAGAAGTAGTCGGGGACCGTCGATTTGTAGGAGGACATGCGTCAACCGATCATGTGCTTCGGATAAAAGCACTCCGGGAAAAGGCGAGCAGGAGAAGTTGAGAATTGATATTTTCGGACCTTAGAGATTCGAAGTGAATCTCAGCCGTCTAATCCAGGAGGACACGAAGCATAAATCTACACACTTCCGAGGAAAGCGAAGGTTGAGAGTTCAATTCTTCAAAGTACGAATACCTGAAAGGATCTCGACTGTCGATTTGTCGAGAGCCACACATCACCAGATCCAGGGCTTCAGATAAAATCCAGTGGGTCTAGACAAGTTTTGAAAATTAAGATTTTTGAAGCCCTAAGACCTGAAAGGATCTTAGTCGTTGATCTGCTGAGAGCCATGCGTCACTAGATCCAGGGCTTCAGATAAAATCTAGTGGGGCTAGACAAGTTTTGAAATCTGAGATTTATGAAGTTCAAAGACCCGAAGTAAGCCTCCACCATCAGATTAAGGAGGACACGTGGTGCAAATTTGTGGACTCCAGGTTAAGACCCGAAGTGAATCTTAGTTGTTTGACCTAGGAGGACACATGGTGACAGATTGGCCAATTCAGGAATTCAGAGTTCGGGATAATTGGAAGTGTGCTAGTATGAAAACTCCCGAAGTCCCGAAGCCCAAAGAGCCAAAGTGGTGGGGCATGATGACATTACCTGGAGGTGATGTGGACCCCATAATTCTGAAGTGATGTGGCTTGCGGACGTCACCTGGGATGATGTGGACACATGGAATGTGTGCGATGTGTCAGTAATTTTTTAGCATTTGGAGTACTGAAAAGTCAATTAGAACGTGACACATGTCACCCACCTGATTGGGCTATGTGTTTTCTTCCAGTATTTCACCACATGGCGATAGATCATGCAGTCCAGAGACTGGGAACTCCAAAGGGGAAATATGTGACAGGTTGTATTGGGTCAAAAAGTCCCGAAGGCTGGAGTACTTATCGACTGTTGATTCCAGAAGACACACGTCGAAGGATCACCGACTTCGGGTGAAAGAACTCCATGAGAAAGTGCAGGAGGGAAGTTTGAAACTTCTTAAGCCCAAAGAGCCAAAGTGATTCACAATCGCTGATCTGTGGGAGGACACACATCGGCATATCATGAAATCCGGGTAAAATCATTTCAAGAGGAGGCAAGCGAGAAAAGTTGAGAATCCTGAAGCGCGAATTCCCGAAGTGGATCTCGATCATTGATCATGAAAGAGGACAAGGACCGTTGATCCGGTCTTGGCTGAAAGTTATGAAGTCTCGAAGATCTAGACAAGCACTTTTTCAACTAAGTGCAGGGTCATGGCCGTGGTCATATGCAGTTTGAGAGCTGAGAGAAGGAGGGCTAAGGACCAAATTGATTTTCTTCAAGACAAAAAATTGATAAGGAAGGATTTAGCCGCAGTTTCTAGTCGTGATCACTTGGGAAGGTGGTTGGAAGGAAGTGCCCACGTAGGATGAAATTCTGTGTCAGCCAAGGATAATAGGACACTATTATTTTTGGAGAATGGGGATATGATATCCATGAACAAAAAAAAGAAAGAGACATGTAGCATGGTTTGTCAATTTTGTTTATCATATGTCTAATTCTAACAAAATGGTTGCTTGCACATTTTGCAGAATTAAGGAGCTTAAGCACATCAGCTCAAGATGCATATTGAGGAAATGGAATAAGGCGAAGGAGCCTCCAGTCATGATAAGGAGGTTGAAGGCCAAAATACTAGAGTTTGTAATGCAGAGACAGAGTCCAACAGACACAAGGAAAAATGAGAGCGGGAAACATTAATAGAAATGGTAAGAATATTGAAGATGGAAGTGCAGAGCTACAAAGAAGACAATGAGAGACTTATGAGAGAGAAAAGCTAGATAAATTCTCGAGTGTTGCAGAGATTAAATCCTTTGCAGAGACAAATGAAGAAGGTATCAAACTCAAGACAAGAGGAAGAAGGCAGGTGCCATGAAAGAAGGGATGATCCTGGAAGAGTTGGTTATTCCAGAAGTTCCAGCAGAGCATGTGGATACCACTCACCTCCTTACTCAGAAGGAAAGTTTTATGCATTGGAAGATCCCACAAGCAGTCCAGAGGTGTTCCATGTTAGACAACAAAGAAGGAAACAAGAGGTATAAAGTTTGCAAGGAGAGCTTAGGAAGCTCAAGCCACCTTCCTTCGATGATGAAAGAGAAAGGGAGGATGATGCCGAAGCATGGTTTCTTGGGCTCAGGAGATATTTTCAATTGCATAACTATTCATCCAACCTAGAAGCTAGGATTGCCACCTACCATTTACATGGAAAATCTGCAATGTGGTGGGACCAACTGAAGCAAGTGGAACATGTTAATGAAAGTAGGATCACTTGGAAACATTTCAAGAAGTACTTCCAGAAGGAATACCTCTTAGAGGATTTCTATGACAAGAAAATGCAGGAGTTCTTTGAACTTAGGTTGGGAAGCATGATTGTGGCAGAGTACAAGAAGAAGTTCTTGGGATTGTTAAAATATGTCAAGTTCATTGGTGATGAGAAAGTGAAAATACAGATATTTCTAAGTGGATTTCCATCCTTTTATAAGGAAAATATCAAGTATGATGAACCAAGGACCTTGAATGAGGCCATCAGAAAGGCTAAACACCTATATGAGCAAGGCCAAAGGACAGAATCCCTGCAGAAATTTGGAAAGACAATAAAAATGCGAAGTCCGATCAGAGGAGGAAATGATTCAAACCTTCCTTCAATAGGAATGAGCCTAATAGAAATCATCATGATCAATATGCTAAGGGAGATTCCAAGAAGGAAGATTCCTTGGGAAAAAGAGGAAGACCACCAATCCAATGTTGGGGATGCAAGGAAGATTACCTGTACAAGGATTTTCCACACAAGAAGGACAGAGTGAAGACTGTGCATAACATCCAAGAGGCTACTAAAGATATGGGAAGAATCTATGTAGCTTTAGATGATCGACAAGGAGAGTACCAATCCAATATGATCGAGGTGGAAGGTAAGATCATAAATCAACCTATTTCTATTTTGATTGACTCAGGATCAAGTCATTGCTTCATTGATCCTAAGATAGTGGATAGATTACATTTGGATAAAAGAAAACTTGGAAAAACAAGCTTGGTTCAGTTAGACACTGGAACCAAAAGAAGAATCCATGATATGGTTAGAATTTGTTCCATAAGTCTTAATGGAATGAATAATAGTATTGATATAAATATCATACCATTGGGGTATTATGATATTCTGATTGAAATGGATTGGTTGGAAAAGCATCATGCTGTCCTAGATTTTCATAACAAGACATTTACATGGCTTGATGGAAATGAAAAATAAGCACTGTGAAAGGATTTCCAAGACCCATCTCTATCAGGGATATTTCATCCTTATAGCGAAAAAGATTCTTTAGGAAAGGATGTCAATTGTATGCAACTCATGTGTAAGATCCAGATAATACAAAGGGGCCAAGCCTCAAAGATTTCTTGGTACCATAGGAATTTGAAAATGTATTCCAAGAAATACCCAGATTGCCACCAAGAAGGGAGATAGATTTATCAATTGATTTAGTGCAAGGAGTTGCCCCGGTGTTAAAAACACCTTACAAAATGAGCACACCAGAATTAAAAGAATTACAAATGTTGTTGGAGGAATTGTTGAAGAAAGGGTACATACGTCCAAGTGTTTCACCTTGGGGAGCACTAGTACTTTTTGTCAAAAAAGTACTAGTGCTCCCCAAGGTGAAACACTTGGACGTNGTTGCCCCGGTGTTAAAAACACCTTACAAAATGAGCACACCAGAATTAAAAGAATTACAAATGTTGTTGGAGGAATTGTTGAAGAAAGGGTACATACGTCCAAGTGTTTCACCTTGGGGAGCACTAGTACTTTTTGTCAAAAATAAGTATGGAACTTTGAGGCTATGTATTGACTTCCGGCTGCTGAACAAGTACACTATAAAGAACAAGTATCCTCTACCCCGAATTGATGACGTCTTTGATCAGCTAAGAGGAGCAAATATATTTTCAAAGATTGACCTAAGGGAAAGATACCATCAGGTAAGAATCAAGGAAGAAGGCATTCATAAGATAGCCTTTAGGTCTAGGTATGGGAATTATGAATTTGTAGTGGTGCCATTTGGACTAACCAATGCATTGATTGTCTTCATGTTCTTAATGAATGGCATATTCAGAAATTATTTGAACAATTTTTTCATAGTATTCCTGGATGACATACTTATCTATTCTAAGTCTGAAGAGGAGCATGAACATCACTTAATATTGGTATTGCAAGTACTAAGAGAACATCGGTTGTATGCCAAGTTGAGTAAGTGTTATTTTTATCAAAAGCAGATCCATTACTTGGGACAGATTATTTCAGAGCAGGGCATAGTAGTAGATCCAGAGAAGATTGAAGCCTTAGAGGATGGCCAACACCCATAAATGTGTCAGACGTTAGATATTTTATGGGATTAGTTGGATACTACAGAAGGTTCATAGTAGGGTTCTCTAAGATTTCTCATCCCATCACTTCTTTGCAAAAGAATGGAACTAAATTTGAATGGACACTCAAGTGTGAAAATAATTTTAATCTGTTGAAGGAATTACTTACTAGTGCACCTGTGTTAAATATTGCTGACCCAAATGAAAGTTTTGTGGTATGTACAGATGCATGTAAGGAAGGACTTGGGGGAGTCCTCACGCAAAATGGACATGTCATTGGATATGAGTCTAGAAAGATTAAGGAACTATGCCATGCATGACTTGGAACTTGCTTCCATTGTTCACGCCTTGAGGATGTGGAGACACTATCTCATGGGAAAGAAATTTGAATTAAGGACAGACCACATTGGCCTGAAGTATCTTTTTGAACAATCAACCTTGAATGTTAGGCAAACAACATGGACAGAATTTTTAAGTGCATATGACTTTGATATCAATAATATCAAGGGAAAGGAGAATAAAGTTGTCGATGCACTTAGTAGAAGAGTGCATATCATGCATGCTACTGTTGTTTGTATGCATCAACCAGACTTGAAGAGAAGAATTTTAGATGGTATTTTTACAGACCATCATTACCAACAAGTAAAGGAAAACTTAAAGCAAGGATATGTACAACAAAAAATAAAGGAGTATGAGATAAAGGAAGACAGATTACTCATGCATAAAAATAGAATCTATGTTCCTAGTTCTAGAGAACTGAGGGATTTGGTACTAGCGGGAATACATGATGTTCCTAATGTTGGACATCCCGGTTACCAAAAAAAATTTATAGTGGTAAGAAGCCAGTTCTTTTGGTTGGGAATGAAGAAGGATGTTGCTGATTACATCACTCGATGTATGGAATTTCAGAAGGTGAAGGATGAGAACAGACACCCAACGGGTTTGCTGCAACCATTGCCAATTCTAGAGAAGAAATGGGAAGTGATCACCATGGATTTCGTCATAGGATTATCCAGAACGAATAAGAAACATGATTTAATCATGGTAGTGTTTGAAAAATTAACAAAGGCTGCTCATTTTGTGCCTGTGAAGACAACACATACATCGACTAATATTGTAGAAATTTTCATGAAGGAAATTACTAGGTTGCATGGGATACCTAGGGAAATTGTCTCAGATAGAGATACAAAGTTTACCTCCAATTTCTAGAGGGTATTGTTTAAAGGATTTGACACAAATCAAATTAGCACAACATATCATCCCAGACAGATGGGAAAACAGAGACGATCAATCGAATAATTGAAGACATGCTGAGAATGTATGTGATGGATAAGCCATCTAAGTGGGAAGATTACTTACACTTGGTTGAGTTTGCATATAATAATGGGTATCAAGCTTCATTGGGAATGAGCCCATTTGAAGCCTTGTATGGTAGGAAATGAAATACTCCAGTGAGTTGGGACAACCCAGTATATAGAGTGGTACTTGGGTTGGAGTTGCTCAAGGACATGGAAGACCAGGTGGTTAAGATTAAGCAGAATTTAAAGGTAGCTCAGGATAGACAGAAAGTGTATGTAGACAAGAACAAGACAACTAGAGAATTTAAAGTAGGGGAGCATGTGCTTTTGAAAGTGAAGCTCAAGAAAATCTCTTTGAAATTGGGTAGTTGTACAAAGCTGGTAGCCAGATTCTGTGGCCCATTTGAAATATTGGACAGAATAGGGCTAGTTGCATACATGATTTCATTGCCTACTTCCATGAATATGCATAATGTATTTCATGTATCTTTACTAAAGAAATATGTACATGATCCTAACCATGTTATTGATTGGCATCTGATTCAGGTAGATACAAAGGGATATTTTCAGGTTCAATCAATGAGGGTATTGGACATAAAGGTAAAAATGATCCGGAATCAATTTATAGAGTTGGTAAAAGTTCAGTGGACCTACTACGGTCCTAAAGATGCTACTTGGGAGCATGAAGATGCCATGCGGGAATAGTACCCACATCTTTTTGAAAAAAATTGAGATTTTGATCTCTATTTTGTATATGCACTGAGGATAGTGCCAAAATAAGGGGGAGGGGATGTAACACCCCAAGTTTCAAACCCCCATTTTAAATAATATATTGTTACAATGTTGAGAGGCTAGAGTGCTCAAACTATTATTAAAGGGCCAGTATGCCCAAGAAATGTAATGTTGTGTTTATCATTATTAATAATAAATACATCGATGATTACTAGACGAACAAGGACTAGAGTTATAGGGGGATATGGTTCCACAAGAGAGGGGGATTGAGGGCCTAAGTGTTTATTCCTATGTTAATTACAGTTTTTACTAAGGGAGGGGATCAGTTATGTGAGCTTCTTGGGTAAGGCTAGGAGGTTCTTGATTTCCCCACAAAAATACTTAAACCCATACCTGGTCTGATTGTGGGGTTGGTCATTGACTCATCCTCTCTGTCACCTCTGCATTATCCCATTATTTCCCTCACGCACTCTCATGCACTCACATACCCATTCATTGACCCATCCTCACCTGTGTCTTGGCCTGGTAAAGGGAAAGGAACTGCTGAGAATTAGCCACAGGATAGTTATCCGTAATGGTCGCTGGTGTAATCCAACCACGACTTGGGGCCTACATGTATGATATGTGTTGGAATGTGCCCTATTTTTCTCACAAATGCAAATCCTGAGAGTTCCAGCATTGAGATTATGGACCAACTGTGCTGGAGGCCCTGGAAAAGATAAGGAGAGGGACTACTTGAGGGACTGTGTGGAAGAGAAGGGTGGAGGTCTATTCTCTTGGGGTGGTACAGGTTGGGTAGAAGAGAGTTGGGTACTTGGATTGTTGTGTGTGATGGGAAACCTATGAGAGCTTGAGAGCTGACTAGTTTGGGAACCCAAGTACACTCTGGAATCATCCTCGTGGATTCATATCCCTGGCTTGGGGGTGACACTGCTGTTGAGATTTGGAACAATAGTGTCTACGGTTGGGTGGAACGTCCTTGGACTGCATCTAATTGGTGTCATATTTCATAAAGATAACTGCTCTCTGTTATGATATCATTTACATGTATTTGAATGTTATTTCTGCTGTATATTTAATTATCGTTTAATTGAATCTTTAAACTATGCATGCTTGTTGATTACTGTTGTGCATGTCGATTAAAGTCTTTTCTTTTATGCATCCTTAATAATTTAAAGGTATCGGTAAGAGAAAGAAGTCCAAGGGCGGGCTTGAAGGTAGCGTACCCTACCCTATGGGTGGCTGTGTATGTTACAAAACCAAACCCGCCACCGAGGCCTAATTATAATCTGCAGTGTTTGATAGTGGAATGGTTCTCCAGATCTTGCAATCCAACCAATTAATCGATGGGATTTAAGTAGTGATTTACATGATATTTTCTCGTGAAAACTCCTCCTTCATTTTGAACGTTCTCTTTTTGTATTTTCTCTTATCGGTGGGTCTGATAAAAGATAGGTGTTGGTATAAACCAACTGGGTAAAAAGAAAAGGGGGAAAAATTAACTACTGAAGAAGGCTGAGGTCAAGATAACCCTCGTGCTCGAGCATGTAGACAAAGATTTTCACATCTTCTACAAGCCTAGTACTAATACATCAACTTGTTGGTATTTCAATTATTGACTGAGATACAATTATCGAA